>JAUJYZ010000919.1:0-150601 GCA_033675265.1 Actinostola sp. cb2023
TGAAATGCTGGAAGCGCTGCTGTCCTTTCTCCGGCCCCAAGAGTTTCAACAATGACCTCAGCTCAATCACACGATAGTGCTCCCCTCTTCCCGTGTTGTCGCACAGTTCCGGTAATTACCTTAGAGCGAGGACAAAGACATCTGTGTTGAGAGAGTGAATCTGCAGTTGGGTTGCACCATGAACAGTAGCATTAAGGGCATCGCACGATCATCTTCGTATCATCTTCTTCTTGGTTACTCTGTAGATATCTGACATTCTTGTGTGTTGCTTGGCACTGCTTGCCACCACTATAATATACTTTATTTGCACATTATAATAATATTACACTAGTTGCTTTCGAATATGCTCAGCATACTCTTTAGCCTTCTGGCCCAGATAGACGGTGATCTCCATCTTGGTATTCGTATGTGACACGAGTCTCTTCATTGGGACTTTGGCTATGTGTATCAGTTGAGTCGGTGATGCGATAATACAACACTGCATGGTGCCACTTTGAGGGACAGTGGTAAAATCGTATCTATCAAAAAATTAAAACGCACTTCATTCTTACTTCACTGTGCGTGTATGATGATACGGTTACTGAGGTGTTTCAGCTACTGAGCTGTGCACAATTTTTCATCCATTCTGGTTTATCAAGTGACT
Organism: Actinostola sp. cb2023; assembly: GCA_033675265.1. Classification (NCBI taxonomy): domain Eukaryota; kingdom Metazoa; phylum Cnidaria; class Anthozoa; order Actiniaria; family Actinostolidae; genus Actinostola; species Actinostola sp. cb2023. The sequence goes on from JAUJYZ010000919.1 coordinate 644, forward strand.
GGACTGACATTTTATAGCGACTTTCACTTGATCTTCACTATTTGGACTAACTATACACTCCTGTTGTTTCCCCTGTTATTCAACTTCTCTAGGATATCCATTACATTACTCTTGGCTGAACAGTGAAGCAGCAAACAACGATCATGAGACTATATCAAATATTGCCAACAGTTTCCTTGATATCGATTCATACGTGCGAAAAAGGGGTCTGTCCTGTTAAGTTCTATGACTGACTTTGTCTGCTGCTTTCGCCTTCACGACCTTTGCACCGGTTTTCCACGTTAGGCGTTTTCGCTTCTTCATTGGCGACCAAAACTCCTTAACAAAAAAATCGAACAGTGTCCTGCCAATCTCACTTTGTTCATACAAATCATTCTTTCACCATTTCTGGCATAACCACCTTTGTCACAAGGTTAAACAGGTCTGTAAGGTTCTATTCCTTTCTCTTCACATGCTAAGACAGTAGCTCGGCAAGGCTCGGCTATGATGGCGACCTTATGCAAGTCTCGTAAGACACACCCACCATGTTCTTTGCTTGTCAGTCAACTAGCATTGCAAGCTCTGGGGATATCAGGAAGAACTTCGCCCGAGCACCTTGATTTAGCGTAATGCCAATCAATCCTCCAGACACCTTCATGGAGCAGTTGATGTGTTGCAGTGCATTGTTGGCTCCTAAATACTGTGCAGAACGACACTTGGCATTCTTGTTCACTACCCAGTTTCCTTGGATGAACTCTGCATAGATGTGTGCATGATCTGCTTCTTTCAAAGATGACATATCAGCAAGGTACTGCACAGGAATCATACGTGCATAGTTCATTCTGTCATTTGCGAAGATTGACGGAAGTACTTGGTGATCATCTCTAAAAAATAACTTAAAGCTATTATTTTTATTATATATTACTTAGTTTTGCATTTATAGTTTATTATTTAGGGCCTGGATGAAAATTACTTTGTGTAACTCTAGTCACCCCTCTTTAAATAAAGTGTATTATTATTATTATTATTATTAAAGCTTAATTAAATAGTTCCATGTGAAAATGCGAATTTTGTCTCCGCCTCGTTTTCATGCTAGCTTTGTCACGCGTTTTCATGCTAGCTTGGTGACCACACTAATCCCTAAAAGCCATATGTTCGTGTTGGAACACAGAGTAGCATTACTTTGGTGATTTTGGTAAGCTTTTACACAAATTGTGGAAAGTTATAGGTAATTTTATGTTTGAGCCTCGTTTCCATGCTGGGATTTATACGTCATATTTTCCACCTCCCATAAATTCATTATTATTATTTATTATTATTTATTATTATTATTATTATTACTATATTACTGTTACTATTATTATTATTATTATTATTATTATTACTATTACTATTATTATTACTATTATTACTATTAGTTGTCAAAGATATGGACATGACCTGAGATGCGAGCCACGTGTAGCATAGATAAGCTTGTTATCGCCTAATTATCAGGCGGGAAGCGAGGTCGACTCCATCTGATAATCAAACGGACCTTATTCCATGCTCGAGAATCCATCATAGGAATACTTGGAATAATACGGAATGTCCGTTCAGCCTGTTCCGATTCCGGAATAAGCGGAATATATTCCAAACATTCTGCTCATCATAGCAGAATGCTTGGAATATTCCGGAATAATGACGTTATCCGTCTGCCCCATAATCTGGAATTATTCCTATTCCGGATTCGAAGGTTTACCATCACTGCATTTGTCACACACGAATTATAAGTTATCGTGCACAACGGCCACTCGATCAGCGAATTCGCTAGATTATTTTGAAGTCATTTCGCTATGCCTTTGGTCGAGTAAAACTACTGCCGTTGAAAGTTCGTTCGCCTTTAAAATGTTTTCTTGATTCTTCTTCTTTGTGTCAAAGTTAATTTTATTGATAATATATTGAGAATCGGCCCGTTTAATTTCAATTTATTCTCTTTTAAGTTCGAGTTATTCAGTAGCACGACCTTTAACATACCAGAATAACAGTTTCCCTTACCACCTACCTCCCCCCTCCTACCATAGGCAATATCCCCCCTTGGGGAATCTCAAACAACGTTGTAAGACATTGTTCCAAAAAAATAATAATTTTTGGTTAACTCAACGGTAACTCAACGGTAACTCAACGGTAACTCAAACTCAACTCAAACTCAACTCAACCTCTAACTCGATCGTTAATCTATCTCAATAATTTGGATTCACTAATGAAATATGGACTTGGACTGAACTATCCATCCTGGTGTACTTCATCAAAACATCTACCTGGTATCTTTCAAGCATTATATTTGAACACTTTGAAGCATGGAGAACAGGAAACTTGTCAAGGATTGATAAATCATCACTTACAAGGACAAAACCTATTTATTGGACTCGGTCGATCTTCAATACTGCTTAATTCCGTTATGTGAAACTGCTTTATTGATTGGCTACAAAGCCATCATTTAACTGCTGAAAACATTACCCTCTGGCATTCCTATAATGCTTTGCCTCAATGTAAACAGAAAATATCACACACTGGATCAAGACTGATCTACATGTACTTGGGGTTTTTTGGTGAAGAGGAGTTTTGAGTTATCTACTTCTGTCAGACTACAATGTATTCATGACTTGTTCAAATCTCTCTGACTTTTTAATATCCCAGAACACTACAACATACATCTACTCTATGAATCAAAACTATAAATATTATTTACTGGATTCAACACAACATTCTCTTCTACAACTGAGACAGTGTACTATGAGGCTTCAACATCTTTCCTGACATCTGGCCAGTAAATAACAATTCTCAAACTCATTAATTATTCATGAGGTAACCAGCCAATCCGGTGCATCAAATCCGGTCACATGATGGACCTGGAAACCCCGGAAAGTCCGCTCTTGAAATGCATTTCAAAGTCCTTGGACTTTGAAATGATGCATTTCAAAGTACTCTTTCCTGAGTTCTTATCCCTCATATTACAATCATCGGGACCTTGGACAGAGTACCACTCTGTCCGAATGAGATTCAATCTGAAAGCAGGCTCTACTTCATGCTACTCAAGAGTCCAACACATGTGGGATATTATTTTTATATACGATGTACTCGACTCTGCGCATGAGCAGAGAATATGCAGACTGGAATTCTTGCTTTTCCGGGTTAAATCTTGCAACTCTTGTACATGAAATGTATGCATTAAAAGCTACATGTACGGCAGTGCACAACTCGCAGCACCTCACTTTCTACCAGAAACTACTAGTAATAATAATAATATTAATAATTATAATAGTAATAATAATAATAATAATAATAATAATAATAATAATAATAATAATAATAATAATAATAATAATAATAATAATAATAATAACAACAACAACAACAATAATAATAATAAAAACTTTATTTCTGTGTGAAATGTTCTAGCTTACAATAAAGTAAACTAGGGTATAGAGTCGTTTTCACATGAGTGAGAAGTAGTTACGGTACGGTTCGTGTCGTGATCGTGCGGTATCCAAGCATTCTGATTGGTTGAACAATGATTTTTTGCGCGCTGTGATTGGTTGAATAGATGTATTCGATTCCGTACCGTGACCGTAACTCCGTAACGTAGGTTTCCCACTCATACGAAAAAAACTATAATTAACTCATAACTTTACGGAAGATTAATGTCCCAGATACAGTGCATATGGCAAGCAATCACTTACAATCATACTATGGACATACTCTCTACAGCGTGAAGCCAGTAATCTCTAGAATAAAGCTATGTGATCCCTGAAAACCCTGTAATACATGACGTGGTCTCAAAACAACATTGAAGGTCTTTAATTAGTAATCTCTCTCGATACTTGCAAAGTGGATGAGATTAGATGGTTTATTGATTGCAATCTCCGACATTTGCAACAGATTAGACATCGATCAACTGCTGCTTATTAAATCACTGAAAACACCAATGTTTTAACCAAGTGTCATGCATAGTTTATAAACTGACTAAAAATGCTGCACGACAGAAGGGGTATCGAATGGTCAAGGCGAGACTTTTCGAGACAAGGCATATTTTTGCGAGCCCGAGACGCTTTTTCATCGATTTCCTTTGTTTTCAAAATTCGAGACTCTGAGACTTCGAAACCCGCGAAATTTGACCGAAATTTTGCGAGAATCAGCTGACTTTTAATTTGCGGGGACCATTCGAGACCCTGACAGAGTGTCAGTGAAAAGCATAAAATGAAGGCCTTCAGTTAGATTAATTTTTAAATTATTGGTCTTAACTCACCAATAAATATACTTTTCTTGTTTTAAAAATATTTGGAATTTGCAGTCAGGATTCATAATATTAATTCTCTAGGATTTGTCTGTGACTTATAAAACCTTTAATTTTATATGCTTTTCTTGTATTTTAATATTCAATTAGCGCGATGTTTTACACCTTACTACCTTCAGTGCATAAACCTATCTGATACCCAATCAAAAATATTATAGACGAAATCAACCGGCAAAAGCGAACGCAATGAACAAGGAAACTATATGGAAAACAATAAACAAGAACACAAAAATGACAATTTAAATACAAAGCACAGCATATGAAAATGTATAATAAATGCAGACAAAAGACAGGAGGAAACCAAACACGGTTAAAAGTGCGATTCATTGCTAAGAATATACGATATCCAAACAAGTACCAGCTGAGTGACGTCACTGATAATAAAAATAGTAACAGATGACAGGCGTCCAACAGATATCAGTTGTTTTGTGTCGTTTGTTGGTCCTTTTCCCAGTCACGAGAATGGTCAATGTTGCTCAATCTTTCAGCCGAACTAATTACTGCATTGCTATATTGTTCAAAGACCATATTAATAGATACGATAAAATATAATATTGTAAGTGGCTCTAAAGTTTGCCGACCATTATGTCACTGTAATATTCTGTTCTAAAAGGTGTACTTCGCTGAGTCTCACATGTAGCACTCAAATATGCTAAAAACATTGTGTTATTTATGACGTACGTCAAGCAAACTGCTTTTAACCTGACATACAGATGTCAACAAAGTTACACGGTCTCATTATAGTTTTTTCCTGTTGTGAGTTTTACATCCTTTTTTCTCCCTTCTACAACGTGGTATCAACTCAGTAAAAGGTCATGACGTCACACTAAGCCGCGGTATTGCAGAAACATTATGCAAATTAAGGAAATTGACACAACTTCGTTCGTCGTTTTCTAATAAATTGATTGAGCTTTTTTCCGCAATACCACGCCTCACTCTGACGTCGAGAGCGGTACGTTTCGATGGAAGAAATCCCGGAAGAAGTTCTTATTTCAAGATTTCAATCAGTACTTACCTTTAGAAGACACTGTAGATTGAGGCATTCTCGTAGCGCCTGAAAAATAGCAATTGTATTTTGTTATCTGAGATTTATTTTGCTGCAACTTAATTAGTTGATTTTCAAATAGTAAATTATCACACAATTACATGGACAACATAAATCAATAAATTATCAAGTAAATAAATAGATAAATAAATGAATGAATGAATAAATAAATAAGTAAATAAATAGATAGTGATTCCAATAAACCTGGGCATTACTAACTACACCAATACACACTATTAGACACTCACTCTTTTGTTTTCTTTGTTTCTCTGCATCTAATAAACACTGACAGCTAATTAGTAGTGCCCATGTTTATTGGAATCACTCTAAATAAATAAACAGATAAATAAATAATTAAGTAACTAAGTCAGTAAGAATTGTTTTGGATATTTCTCTTGTTGAGACCGCGAAAGACTTGCTTAGTTTCATATTCTTTGTAGTATTTATTTAACTTTATATCTTTCACGCACTACAAAGATCAAATAGCGATGACTAGTTTCGTTCCTGTAAGAACCTCTTCAAATCGCTGATACAATGCGTATTTATGTATTTATGCGCGTGACTATATAAACAACTGCACGCGCAAATAGATAGAGACAAATTGACAGATCAATAGACAAAATACATCCAAATCGTTTTATAGCTCTTGAAAATATTTTACACGATGAGCTAAGTGAACTGTGATCGATTAATGGCAATCAGTGATACTGTAAACCGTGTGGGATTGGTTAATCTTTTCATCCCTGTTGCGCATGAGCAGTATTCCTTCAATAGACCTTTTTACCGATACGGCGGCCATTTTGGATTCTATTGTTTTGGCTAAAACATTATGGGATGCTCAGGGTGCAAATGACCCAAAAACTCCCAAAAACTGTGGAGTCGAGTCAATATATAATTTTTCTATTTCACTCTAACCATAGTGTTGTATGGCTTACTATCTACATGTGTTGTGTATTGTTGTATAATTTTGTACAAATTCATTGCTTTAAATTCGGTTTTCGTAGTTTTTCATGGCCAAATGGTTACTAGCTTGCACCCTGGGCATCCCATAATTCAAGATGGCCGCCGTATCGGTAAAAAGGTCTATTTATCTCAACGAAATGGAAGTTTAAGAAACAAATCAATTTTGCTGATCAGTTGTCAATGCATTTAAGTCATAAAACTGTGCCCACTTGACTAGTCGTGCTATACACAAATCTAAATTTAGAACCATATTTTCAGCATTGTAGCATTGTTATTCTAGATGCACTGAGGAGCATTGGACAACCGTGTTGGCGTTGATCCGGCTGTTTTGACGTCACATGCTACCTGATATCTGTAGCAATTGAATGAAGGATGAAAATGACACTTCACTAGTCTAGCTTTAGAGCAAGGAGTCACGAATCGATAGACCATCGTAGAGAAACACAATTCAATAGAATACAATAAAGCAGAAAATAAAGTAAAATATTGCATGATACAGCAACAAGATGCACACAGAGAATTGAAAATATGAAAAAGAATAACAAATGAACAATGAGAAGAAAAAGGAGAGCCTAGAAATTGATGGTGATCCATTGAAAGCAGACAAGCTGATCAGAAAATACTCTACAGTCCAATACTGGCAAATGGCAAACAAACCTAAAATCTCAATACTTGTCATCACAACATATAAATGACCATATTCTACGTTTGTTTCTGTACACAACTACATCTTCTATTCGTATATACTTACTGCCAGTATGATAGCGTGATTCAGCACTGTGAAACTAGAGTGAGATCACTAAAACACAGTAATAGATGTGAACATTAGTGATAAGCTCTTCGAGCAGTGCCAACATTAAACTAAGCTGTTTATTATTCAAATATAAACAGGATTATGGATAGCCGTGTTAGACAATGATGGTAGCATTGGGGGGATTAGAAATACACGGTAATATAGAACGAGTATATATATATAATGAATGAAAGAAAATAATGGGAAAATACAATATGGGAAAAAAATGATATCATCACATGCAAAACAGTAAAATGACGAATCGGCATATAAAATGGATTTTATAGTGTTTCGGAACGGTTACTTTTTGGAACCATACTCAACTTTTTGGATTGGGCTTTTAAACAAATATTTCCTTGGCATAATGTGCATTTCAGTTCAATTAGCATTACTATGCCAACTATCAACACAAAAGCGTTGAAATCAGAAATATATCTTGACAAAATATCAAAATATATTCTGTTTGATTTTGAATAAGTGGATAAAACATTTTAACCCTGTTTTTTTTGTCGGTAACTGCTCAGTTTGGTTAACATTGATTGGTTAAAAATACTTTAAAATAATTCCAAACTGTTTCGTTTTGATCCATTTTCTTATTTTTTGATCCATTTTCTTATTATTCCGTAATCCTGAGAATTTTTTAAAGTCCATAATAATCATATGGCAACTGAAAATTATCGATTCTGATTGGTCGGCTACTTGTGTATTTATGCGAAATCCCTGTGCAAAAAAGTGAAAATCCTTCTCGTTGATTGGCTAAAATACAATGAGTAGTTATTTCAACGTATTCCGCGTGCCCTACGAGCTAGAACACACAGCACGCGGATATTCGAACATATTTGTAGCGAACAAAATTGAAAACTTGCCTTAAGATCAAAACTTGCCTGCTGTGCATGTGCAGTTATAGAGCACTTGGGGACTGATCAGAACACTAGAGAAGTAATACGCGTCCTGCTTCTCCTAACACTTCTCTTGTGTTCTGATCAGTCCCCACGTGCTCTATAACTGCACAGAACATGCTCTCGTGTTTTCTATTCCTGCAATATAATTTTCTGTTTTACCAACATGTAGATACGAACAATTGTCGCAGGAAAAACCGCTGTTAAAGTTTATGCAAATAAGGACGATTTTGCATAGAGTGGTTTTCATAGGAGTGGGAAAGTTTCGGTACCGTGTCGTTCCGTATTGAAAGAGTTTGATTGGATGAGATGCATCTGCACGCTTTTTGATTGGTTCAGAAAGGAAGCTACGGTACGGTAGGTTTTCCACTTATACGAAAACGACTCTAACATTAACATTAATATAACATTTACTTTATTAATGATACGAATTAGAATAATGTCTACTAATTTCACGGGTTTAAAAAAAACACTCTAATTTACCAGATACGATTTCAAATACTCAAACAATTCAAATTTTAATCTATATATAATCTTAGAATTGTACACTTTTGTGTATGGCCTACATATAATTCCACAAGTACTGATATTAGCAAAGCTAGTAAACGGAAAGTAGCGATCGATGTACTTACTATAAACGATGGAAATTGAAATCGAGTGTCTCCATGTCGACAAAAGTAGTATTATCGCTAGTGGGATTTCCGCCTTTGCTTCCTTTTGCCATTAGAGTAATTCTTATTGATATAACTCGATATTTTCATACAGTCATTCTCAAAAAGGTTGTCCAGATGAAAAGACTACAATACTACAATAACGTCACGTGATTCATTATGTATTCAATTTCCTCGCGTGAAATTTCAATTTGAGATGCAAAAGTACACGGCATTGTGAGAACTGAATGTAATGGCGCTGGTATCAACTCGCAGTTCCGCGTGCAGAAATTGAAACACGATGGTCGGTTGCTATGGAGTTTGCACCCTCTACTATGTTTTGTCACGTGACCACATGAGCTCGCCTCCTCAGCTAATGGCGTCTCCTGGATATTGCCTCACTTTGAAACCTTGTATCTAGACTATCTTGTGTTATATTTCATACATTTTTGTGCTAAGTGAATCAATACTATCCCCTCCGCTGCTGCAAAGTCTTTGTTTTTCGTCAGTGTGTAATATATGGAATAAAATTGTAGGAAAAGCGAGGGCTCTAAAATGCCTTAGTGGGGTGCCTGTGGTCTGTAGAAAGGCGCAAATGCCTCCTTTTAGGGGTACACAGAGGCACATGTAACAATAGAACAAATTCCCTTTGAGATCCCCCCTTGAATAAACTTTGATTTGCTCTAAATTGAAGAAAACTCGCCAGATTATGAAATGTCTTTAAACATGTTGCTTTAATATTGTTATAAGTGGATACCGATATATCATTGTCAAATTCAAAGCGTAGTTTATTGTATGATCTGTTAATTTGGATGGCTAGCAGCTCAAACCAAAGGTAATAAACTATGTTTTATCTTCGATGTTTGTGTGCCATTCATTGGCCGCGTCCGCCATTATGTTCCTTCGAGCCCCGCGTGGATTTAGATTTCGCTAAAACGACTGTTCTCTTTGTTATTTATACTGTATGAGCCATTTGTTCTAATAGTTCTAATTGTAGTATGATAAGAGAACAATAAGATAAGTGCAGTGAATTGTAGAAAGTCTTCGAATTTAAAAAAATCCAACAACATGATGAGGGCAATCGAAGGGCGCCGATCGATAGAGAATAACTGCCGAGGTCAAACAAGATGCCTTTCATCACATGGACGAAAGGAGGTAATTACTGCAACTATTAGAATACATTCATAGCTTATTAGATCCCTGTATATTTCTTTTACGATTGCAAGAAGTTTATAATGTATTTTGTTAACAGAATTTGAAGCCAGTTTGCAGTTATTTTAATACTGGAGATCTAGACCTTGACATGACTGCTGCCTAATCCGAAAATCTGTTTTCTATATGTCAGAACTAATAACAGTACATCTCTTTTAGTTTAAATGAAATGATTTCACGTACCCCGTGAAATGTTTAGTAAGCCTAGTTATAAGGTACTAGTAGACCCAATTCTTACTTTCATGTGTATTATTAAAATACAATGTAGACTCCCGGGGCAAACTCTTACCCTGCGAGCAGAGGTTAGCAAACTCTATAATCAGTGCCCTGAAATTGTACTATTACACTTTTCATTACCTAGACTTGCTACTAGCTATTATTCATGTTTATTATTTCTTGATTGTATGATTTTATTTTGAAGTTTTTTCTTGTACTCAGTAATAATCTTATATACAGCAATCTTAAAGTTGTAATCAAACCGTCGATAATAAATAGAGGTCACGGCAATCTAAATTTATACACAAGTTAACAGCTACGTTTGGCTCATTTTAAATGTTAAAGTTTATTGAAATCAAGCCATAAAGATACACGATTACTTTACTTGACTTTTACTGTCTACTAGAGAGTTTGGTTTAGATCATTGATGATCAATTTTCGACCCAAACAATATAACTGAATTATTCACGTTATTTCCCCGCGGTCATTTTCAAGGTATTGAATTTTCTGCTTTTAGTATTCAATTCGAAATCATTCTACTCTTTTGATTCAATGAAAACAATATATTTAATCTCACAAAGAAGTAGGATTTTTATGTATACTTTTTTGTTTCACTTTGAAGAGTAACCGCTGGCATTTCAGTGCCCGCGCTTCAGGGAGAAAATTGCATAGCAACCGACCATCGTGAAAACATAATGAATCACGTGACTTTATTGTAGTATTGTAGTCTTTTCATCTGGACAACGTTTTTGAGAATGACTGTATAATTTCATATTTAATGTTTTGTAACGTGGGGCGTATCTTGGGATGGGTTACTTATTATACGGGGCTGGGTTGGGTGATTTACCTTGTAGGGAATCTAGTATTCTATTGTAAATTACCTGCCTTTTGGCAAATAGATAGATAGATAGATAAAAAAAGAAAGAAAAGAAAAGAAAAGAAAGAAAAAGAAAGAAAAAGAAAGAAAGAAAGAAAGAAAGAAAGAAAGAAAGAAAGAAAAAGAAAGAAAGAAAGAAAGAAAGAAAGAAAGAAAGAAAGAAAGAAAAGAAAGAAAGAAAGAAAGAAAGAAAGAAAGAAAGAAAGAAAAAGAAAGAAAGAAAGAAAGAAAGAAAGAAAGAAAAAGAAAGAAAGAAAGAAAGAAAGAAAGAAAGAAAGAAAGAAAGAAAGAAAGAGAGAGAGAGAGAAAGAGAAAGAAAGAAAGAAAGAAAGAAAGAAAGAAAGAAAGAAAGAAAGAAAGAAAGAAAGAAAGAAAGAAAGAAAGAAAGAAAGAAAGAAAGAAAGAAAGAAAGAAAGAAAGAAAGAAAGAAAGAAAGAAAGAAAGAAAGAAAGAAAGAAAGAAAGAAAGAATGTAACGATTGCGATAAAGTGATACACAGCAGTCTTTGCACAGAAAGAATGTAACGATTGCGATAAAGTGATACACAGCAGTCTTTGCGCTTTCATGTAGTTTCTTTGAAATTCTTTATTTTTCTCTATTTTATTGCCTTCATTCGCTTAATGCTTTCTTTGCTTCATTACCTCCAGTAAGATTAATGTCCCGTATAAATTTATTGTAGTATTTCCGCTTCCAATAAACATTGAATGGCTTCAAGTTCCTCTGCTTTCGTGAATCACTTATGGTTATTTCAAGGCAAGTGACGCACATGCAGTTTTACAAAACATTTAAATCCTTATTCCTCGGTCGGGGAAAGAGACAAACATGCAGCCCAATAATATCGTCGAGAGTAAGTATAACCATATATTCTATTAACGGTTAGGCTTTATGAAATTTAGAGCTCCTCGCATTGATAGAAGGGTCTTCTAAAGCTATCTAATGCTATAAATTCCATAAAATACAGCTATTTCAAAAAACGTTGTCTTGTGTTTCGTGCGTATTGCACATTGCGTTTTGCATATCATTACACTGAGAATCATTTTTCTACTCACTGAGCTCAAAATGTCGACAAACCAAATAACTTTCCATCGAAGCCCATCACTATATATGGTGGCGGTATGACTGTTTTATACACCTAAGACGCATTTCAATTATCGAATACACAATGCAATACGCAAAGTGCAATACGCAAAGTGCAATACGGAATGTGCAATGCGCACGAAACACGAGACAATCTTTCTTGAAATAGCTGTATACAGTAGTACCCGAAATTATCCCATAAATAAACAAAGAACTTGAACACGGAACAAAAGTATACGACATTCAACTACTATCATATTTTGTCTTCAGTGGAGGGCCACACAGTATGCATGTCACCCTCTCAGTTAGCCTGCGTTACATCCGAACTAACCCTCGCTTAGTCCGTCAGCGTAACAGCGACCGATATCGTGTTCTGAGACCCCCAACGGTCTTTCTGGATTTATAAAGTAGATGCTGATTGGCTCGTGATGATGCTCGTTCTAACGCGAAATCTCATTGGCTCTTTAGCTCGACCTGCTCGAATTTCACTATTGATCACGTCTACAAGACGTTATTTGAAGTGCAAGATATTTTACATGAACCAAGAAAAATCTATAAAAGCTTTCTTCGAAAGTGGAAATGTGTTAGTAAACTTGCTAATGGGCTATGGAAAATCTCTCTCGCGACTGCTTGTGACTTCTACTCTGTTACAGGAGACGTCTGCGTTTCTTCAAGGTCGGAAACACATTCTCAGGATACACATCGCCAGAAATTTCGAATCGACATGCGCAGTTGAACGCGACACTTAGAAAAAATTGACCTCGATTACATTACAATAAATGTATGGAGTCAAAATACTTATATCTCAATATTCTCTTTTAAAATAAAATTGAACATTTACTTTGCCTCCATTTTAACGAACGTAGTTTCTAGCTTTAGTTTAACGGTAATTACAACATCTTACCTCCAATACTCGGCTCGGTTTTTACGTTTCTTCAATCGTTGAATTATAAGTACCCCATTATAGAGAAACATATGGCGGATGCCTCAACTACAAAGAGTTCTGGCCCCTGGTGTTTGCCTGTCCTTGCACTGATACACTTACTTTGCCTCTGGTTCGAAAGACGAAGAACTAACTTAGAATTTCAGCTGGTTTCCAATAGATCCTACAACAATTTCGGCTCGGTTTTGGACATGTAGTTTGTGCAATATCAAGGCTCCGTACTATGCTTATATTGGAATCCATTATGGCCGATAAGCTCTAAAAATTGCCTTTTTCTGTGCCATTTCTTGCTTCCACGTCGATCGACGCCATGTTTTTATATATATTTCAGTCAGGCGTTCCTTTATTGCACGAAAATAGACTAGAAACTAGCTATTCTGCTATCCAAAATCCTCCGCGCGCTCCTATGTTTTGAAATTTTCGCGCGAAAAAGCTAATACTACATGTTTTACTATGTCTTCTTTACAAAAAGCGTGTACTTTTCCTTACCGAAAGTCTAAATTCAAGTATTAGTTTAAGGGAACAACACAAGAACGAGAATGAAGTAGTTTTTTGGCTTCAAATTATTTTTTCTTAGTCTGCCACTGCTTTGGCTGAATGGAGGAGATCAGTCAAATCGTCATCGATCAGAAATATCTTATATTTATTTTTTTAATCCTGCTATTACAGGCAAATCATTTCCGTTATATAAACCGTGGTAGCATAACGCATTGCCTTTACGACCAATCAGATACGCTATAACACAATACTTTTGATTGGCAGCCAATTCGTTATGGTTGACTGCAAGTTATTTATAATATTAAGTTCCACCCACTTAGATTCGAAATTTCTGGCGATGACACATAACGGCCGTCTGAAGCCGTTTAAAATGAAGAAGGTAGCAGAGAAAGAGTTTGAAGTTCTAGACGGACGTTGCATTTTGCCTTTCCTTCGACTATAAATAATAAAATACGGTCTGTTGTAAGTTTATTTTACTCGTAGGTGTCGAGGTGTGAGTGAAGCAAGACACTAATCCATCGATTAAATCAGTCAAATCACAACTGTATTTTCAAAATATCCGGTACAAGAGACTGGGTCGAGCTAAGGAGCCAATGAGATCATCACGAGCTAATCAGCATCTACTTTATAAATCCAGAAAGACCGTTGGGGGTCTCAGAACACGATATCGTCGCTGTTACGCAGACAGACTAAACGAGGGTTAGTTCAGATGTAACGCAGGCTACCTCTCCGTGTAAATAACTGACATTTCGTATATTCTGGAGTCACGCTGACAGCGAAGCACGTTTCAACGGGCGTACAGAGCGGTTCCATGGCACGGTTCACGGAAATGAAAAATTGACTTATATTTACCCGAATAAGGATCTGAACATGTTCTGGGACACTCGGTAATTAAGTCACGTGACTCAAATCACGCCAAATATGCATTCGCTTATGCTCGCTTTCGTGACGTGCAAGAGGTTGAGATGAGGTCATGTTCTAGTGTTTCCGGGGGTAATATTTGTAGATTCATGTGGAATAGGACAATGAATTCACGAATATCGAACAAGTATTTGGGTTTTTCACGCGTCACTTAAATAGAGACATTCACGGATCACGAACAATGATTTCTTCCGTTACCGAATCACGGAAAACAAAAATTGACGATCACGCTCATGGTAAAATAATGTGTACCGTATATGGTGAAAGAATATCGAGGATTTTGGTTATTAACCACAATGCCTTGTGTCAAATCAAATCGAGATTTTGACCCCCGTATAGATGATTATCTGCTGCCTTCGCTTCGCTCGCTCAGGCTCGCTACGGCAGCAATAAACTGACGTCACCAAATTACAATATTACGATTGCAAACCTTTATAATGCGAAGCTCAAATCACAAAATACTGAAACATCCCACTACTCACTTGATATGTAATCGATTTTCAAAAACAACAAAATTAATATACACTTTTAAAAGTTGTTGTGTATTTCCCTATTGCATTTAAGTTAGAAGCTCTTTTCTGTCATGTTTTTCTAGTAGGTTATAGGTAGGTAGTGTTTTCTAGTAGGTTAAAGGTAGGTATTGTTTTTCTAGTAGGTTAAAGGTAGCTATTGTTTTTCTAGTAGGTTCATATGTAGGTATTGTTTTTCTAGTAGGTTATAGGTAGGTATTGTTTTTCTAGTAGGTTATTGGTAGGTATTGTTTTTCTAGTAGGTTATAGGTAGCTATTGTTTTTCTAGTAGGTTATAGGTAGGTATTGTTTTTCTAGTAGGTTAAAGGTAGCTATTGTTTTTCTAGTGGGTTAAGGTAGCTATTGTTTTTCTAGTAGGTTAAAGGTAGCTATTGTTTTTCTAGTATGTTATAGGTAGGTATTGTTTTTCTAGTAGGTTATTGGTAGGTATTGTTTTTCTAGTAGGTTATAGGTAGCTATTGTTTTTCTAGTAGGTTAAAGGTAGCTATTGTTTTTCTAGTAGGTTAAAGGTAGCTATTGTTTTTCTAGTATGTTATAGGTAGGTATTGTTTTTCTAGTAGGTTATAGGTAGGTATTGTTTTTCTAGTAGGTTAAAGGTAGCTATTGTTTTTCTAGTAGGTTAAAGGTAGCTATTGTTTTTCTAGTGGGTTAAAGGTAGCTATTGTTTTTCTAGTAGGTTTAAGGTAGCTATTGTATTTCTAGTAGGTTAAAGGTAGCTATTGTTTTTCTAGTGGGTTAAAGGTAGCTATTGTTTTTCTAGTAGGTTTAAGGTAGCTATTGTTTTTCTAGTATGTTATAGGTAGCTATTGTTTTTCTAGTAGGTTAAAGGTAGCTATTGTTTTTCTAGTATGTTATAGGTAGCTATTGTTTTTCTAGTAGGTTATAGGTAGGTATTGTTTTTCTAGTAGGTTATAGGTAGGTATTGTTTTTCTAGTAGGTTATAGGTAGGTATTGTTTTTCTAGTAGGTTAAAGGTAGCTATTGTTTTTCTAGTGGGTTAAAGGTAGCTATTGTTTTTCTAGTAGGTTTAAGGTAGCTATTGTTTTTCTAGTATGTTATAGATAGGTATTGTTTTACTAGTAGGTTATAGGTAGGTATTGTTTTTCTAGTAGGTTATAGGTAGGTATTGTTTTTCTAGTAGGTTATAGGTAGGTATTGTTTTTCTAGTAGGTTATAGGTAGGTATTGTTTTTCTAGTAGGTTAAAGGTAGCTATTGTATTTCTAGTAGGTTAAAGGTAGCTATTGTTTATCTAGTAGGTTAAAGGTAGCTATTGTTTTTCTAGTAGGTTAAAGGTAGCTATTGTTTTTCTAGTATGTTATAGGTAGGTATTGTTTTTCTAGTAGGTTATAGGTAGGTATTGTTTTTCTAGTAGGTTATAGGTAGGTATTGTTTTTCTAGTAGGTTATAGGTAGCTATTGTTTTTTCTAGTAGGTTAAAGGTAGCTATTGTTTTTCTAGTATGTTATAGGTAGGTATTGTTTTTCTAGTAGGTTATAGGTAGGTATTGTTTTTCTAGTAGGTTAAAGGTAGCTATTGTATTTCTAGTAGGTTAAAGGTAGCTATTGTTTATCTAGTAGGTTAAAGGTAGCTATTGTTTTTCTAGTAGGTTAAAGGTAGCTATTGTTTTTCTAGTATGTTATAGGTAGGTATTGTTTTTCTAGTAGATTATAGGTAGGTATTGTTTTTCTAGTAGGTTATAGGTAGGTATTGTTTTTCTAGTAGGTTAAAGGTAGCTATTGTTTTTCTAGTAGGTTATAGGTAGGTATTGTTTTTCTAGTAGGCTAAAGGTAGGTATTGTTTTTCTAGTAGGCTAAAGGTAGGTATTGTTTTTCTAGTAGGTTATTGGTAGGTATTGTTTTTCTAGTAGGTTAAAGGTAGCTATTGTTTTTCTAGTATGTTATAGGTAGGTATTGTTTTTCTAGTAGATTATAGGTAGGTATTGTTTTTCTAGTAGGTTATAGGTAGGTATTGTTTTTCTAGTAGGTTAAAGGTAGCTATTGTTTTTCTAGTAGGTTATAGGTAGGTATTGTTTTTCTAGTAGGCTAAAGGTAGGTATTGTTTTTCTAGTAGGTTATTGGTAGGTATTGTTTTTCTAGTATAGGTTAAAGGTAGCTATTGTTTTTCTAGTAGGTTAAAGGTAGCTATTGTTTTTCTAGTAGGTTAAAGGTAGCTATTGTTTTTCTAGTAGGTTAAAGGTAGCTATTGTTTTTCTAGCATGTTATTGGTAGGTATTGTTTTTCTAGTAGGTTAAAGCGGGTAGCTATTGTTTTTCTAGTAGGTTAAAGGTAGCTATTGTTTTTCTAGTAGGTTAAAGGTAGCTATTGTTTTTGCAGTAGGTTATAGGTAGGTATTGTTTTCTAGTAGGTTAAAGGTAGCTATTGTTTTTCTAGTAGGTTATATGTAGGTATTTGAACTATATTGATCTAAAAATGATTATAGAAATACAAAATCACTTACTGGTGGGTTAGTTATCATCGACTGTCAAATGAAGATCAGGGTATTCTTATTCTGCGTCAAAACATTTCATTGACGCAGGTATAATCACACAACCAATTCATGGTATATCAAACTGAATCACATCAGCATTAAGACGTGTGACTACGAACGAATTCATGAGATAGCAAACAGAACTAACACTATTTTACTATAGAAGCACGTTGAATCATCTTCTATTAGTTAAATAGATAGAAAATGATATACACATGCATGCCGGCGGGCTAGTTGATGTTAAAAGAGGAAACGAGATATTCAAATCTATAACTTCACATTCTAGAATATAGACCTTATGATAAATTACTGTCTAAGAAGCTTCGTCCATCCGACTTTGTCTCCTCGTTATTCTTTTAAATTTGAAGTCGTAAATCGCTGGGATAAATACAATACAATACAATACAATACAATACAATACAATACAATACAATACAATACAATACACAACAATAGTTTATTTACCCACGTATTCACTTAAGAGCTACACAAACTCGTTAAAATGTGAACGTGAACAAAATATAAAACAAAATAATGTATAAACTGCTTTTGTTTTGCACTCCTGTCAACGGAAAATCAGTAGTATGTGGTGAAATGCATAAAGACAGTATTTGTTCTACAATTACATAAAGTGATCAGAGTTAACAGATTACATCAAGATCATATTTAAATATACTTTTAGAAGACTAAAGCTTCGTCAATATTAATCTTATTTAGAAGGTACTAGTCAAACCAAAATGCTCGCTTTGCTTCCGGGTTTAATTAGATTTGTGTAAAAAAGTAAATTGGACAATCCGACTACATTGTTATCAACATCTGAAATAAACTGGAAAATAGTCAAATCTGAAAACAGAAGTCATTTTGTTTTGATGCAAAAATGATCCAAGGATTTGAAAACTGGCAAGTGATTACAATCCTCTGTAGATCAAGGCCTATGTTTGAGAAACACAATCATGATGAACATAACTTTCCAAAATATTTTTTTCTCTGCTCCTTTCAAAGATTAGAGGTGTCTAGTCATACATACATATAGTTTATTTTGACACGGTAAAATCATCAGTAACATAACAATATAAGTTGATATACAAATAAAAAAATAAAAATATATTACAGCATACTGTCATGTATATTGTTGGTGGTATTTTGTCCTGTGGCTGCTGTCCATTATACGATATATTATTGGTCTTACAGTGGATACAATACAATACAATATACAATAAACTTTATTTCAACTCGAATGGATGGATGGATGGATGGATGGATGGATGGATGGATGGATGGATGGATGGATGGATGGATGGATGGATGGATGGATCCGTAATCCATTTCCACTAGCAGCAAGTATTTAGCAATTATTGAACGCGGTTTTTGCAAAATATCGTGATTTTGTCAGTGGTTCGCAGATAATTATTTGACTCTGCCGACACTTATTCGTAGGAAGTTATCTGCAGTGACGTAGTCGTCTCTCGACCAATGAAAATCACGGAGAAAATAATGTGAATGATAAAAGAAAATGCTGTACAATAAACATTTTCATTATTTTATTTCATCAGTATAGTTTTCTTTCTAAATCAAGACTTTCAAGAATGTTCTTGAGACCAAATCCCATACGCCCACATGACGGATTACCGGTTCATTGCTGAAATCCCTTAATAAAGATGTGATGCTAGATGTACGTATTAATTATTGGTCTTCACGGACGTCAAACAGTAATATCCAATCACTCTATTTTTAAATTTAAAAATTCTTAATTTCAGATCATTATGTCTGACAACGTGACGACCTTATGCACCTGATGGCGCGACGAGAAGAGATGGTGATTTCAGATCTTGAAGAGAAGATAATAATGATAAATGAACATTGTAATCCAACCGCCTTTGTTAGCGAGCTGTTTAAAATAAATGTTTGGAGGTTTTGGTAGAAGTAGATAGTTTTCAGGTTTGTAGAGTCGTGTTCGGCTTGAATGCATCGCCATTAGACCTTTCATTTATAAGACATCTCATGGTTTGCATTGGTTCGTCTCACTTAACTGGTCATTTCAAATAGATAAGTTATTCAAGGACAGTCTTATTATATTTGGTTGCAATTTTTTACCGTAATTACAGTATAATTTCTGACGAAATTGATTTTATACGTAAAAGAAAAGAAAAGTATTGTGTGTACAACAAGATAAATCCATTACGTTGAGAAACTTCTTGCTTTGTAAAAAAAATATTTTCAAGGAAGACCATGATTGAAAATAAAAAGTTATTATTGAATGTTGTTCATTGGTAACAGAAACCTAAAGCCTAGATTGTAGCAGTTTTGGTCGGCAATTGCCGGAATTCTCTGAGTTGGCAAATGCCAACTTCCTTTGAGTTGGCAAATGCCGGAATTCTCTGAGTTGGCAAATGCCAACTTCCTCTCAGCTGGCAAATGCCGGAATTCTCTAAGTCGGCATTTGCCAACTTCCTCTCAGCTGGCATATGCCGGAATTCTCTGGTTTGGCAAATGCCGAGTTGCAGGGAAGTTGGCAAATGCCGACATACTGTTGGGTTCAGCAAGTAAATGCTTCTTGCACTTATTTATGATGCCATATTTTCCTCTTTGGCAAACATGTTATAAGCAAATTGAATTCTTGCCATTAAAAATGGTCAAGCTGGCAAATTTGAATTTCATTTTCAATTTCAAATTTGACTGGTTTTAGCAGATTTCTCGATGATACAACAAACGTTGCCTGCAGTCCTACACCCGTTAGCTGATTGGACCTCTTTTTATAAAAGCTTGCCAAAATCTTCTCTTTTCTAGGCAAGGAATTTCATTTTTCAATGTTATTTGCTGAAATTTTGGTTTTGGAATATCCGAAGTCATTCTGGAACGTGTTTT
This sequence comes from Actinostola sp. cb2023, assembly GCA_033675265.1. Lineage (NCBI taxonomy): Eukaryota > Metazoa > Cnidaria > Anthozoa > Actiniaria > Actinostolidae > Actinostola > Actinostola sp. cb2023. Next base: position 20,931 of record JAUJYZ010000919.1, read on the forward strand.
TTTTAGCCTTGATGAATGCTTTTTGAACAGTAACTAATTGCATTGATAATTTTAGAAGATATATATTACGGCTTTGATAAAGTCCATAGGTTGTATTAATGTATTTGTTTGTCATGCACGTTAATCTTTTGGTATGCGTGATCCTAATAAGCCACTTCACGCTTTCGTCCGCCATTTTAAATATATGGCAAACGCGCAGAAATTTATAGAAATCTGGATCACTTTGACTTGCCGTAACTCCGCTCGATTTTGTTGGATTTTCAAAATTTCAATTCGGTTGTCTTGGAGGCTGCGAGAAGTTGATCCTCATAAGAAACACGTGGCTGCAATTTCCTGTAACGTAAATGAACGACTCTGATATTTCTTTTGCTGAGACCTCGAAGGACTTTGTAAATGTCATAGTATATAAGACGAGGTTCTATACCTTCATTTAATTCCTTTACGCACTGTATTTACTTCAGCGAAAACAAGTTTCGTTTTTTTAACCTCCTCAGTTCGCTAAAGATCTAATGCGTTTGATTGGATGAGATGCTTCACAAAGGAAACCATTTTTAAAAGTGTCTCGGTCCGTAGGTTTCCCACTCATACGAAAACGACTCTATTTGCAAGATAAATACGTTACTGAGGGAAAATACAAGAGGACTTAGGTAGTATTAAGTTGGCTTGGAGGCTGCGAGAACTTGATCCTCAAAAGATAAGAAACATTGTGGCTAGAATTTCGAAATCCTGTAACGTAAATGAACGACGTAAATCATATTCTCTAAATAAAGAACGGAAATCCTATAGCTACGAATCACTACAAAACTACACTGATTTAACAAAGAAAGATTCCAGCTAATGCAGGAGGCTTAGTCTACAGAGGTAAGTACAGTTGATTTCGTGTGCTACTGCAGAATATACTTTATTGCTTATATGGATCATAGATTATTTGATGTTAAAAAATGGATTATCTCAAACATCTCAAAACATACATAATTGATTATGGTGTTTGTCTCTGACTTCTATTTTTGTAGATAGACGTTTCGGCCATTAATCAATGACCTTCATCAGTATTAAAATCGGAAACGTTGCGATCTTTGAAATCCTACTTAACGTTTGCGGCGCGCGCTTCATGTCCTTGCGCGCGCTTATTTCCTAGTCACATGATGGTCTTGTAGATTTCAGAAATGTCACTCATTTGTCACCTGTCCTACGGGCCCGCAGAAATTAGGAACTGAAAAGTCGAAATGAAAAACGACTACATCATATTGTGAATAAATTGACATTTTTGGCTTGATTTTTGTCATTTTCGCCTTTTCAGTTATTCTGCACGCGCGCACTTCAGGAGATTCAGTTACTCTGCTCAAAACGTGTTTCAAACCACTTAAAGTGCTACTATGACGAAATTCGTACCATTGCTAAAGAAATAATTTATTGGTAAAATAGTCTTTTAAGCTCCAAGATAGCAGTTTTAGTTGTTTTTAAGGTAATTCCTCAGTATATCTTTCCCAATTGAAAAATCGCTGAAATTTTGCAGGTGAATTATTTTTGAGTTTTTATTGTCAGAAAAGTAAAAAAAAAATGGGGGTCACCGTGCTTGTTTCAGTATTATTCGTCAGAATAGACCATGCGGTATAAGCAAAATCGACTCAAAACAATCGAATATCGTGTCACGGTGTTTAAAATGGCTCAACAAAATTGTGGAAGTGCTTTTCTGCAACCGATTTACCATTTTTTCAATCACACCAGTTCAACATAGGTGATGTACCAAAAATTGCGTAACAATTTTGCCAATTGAGTCATTTACAAGCCGGGTTTTGACAAAGGAATGACCGAATTTTCTTCCATTTTCGTATGCAAATCGAGAAAATGACACGGAAAACGCGAAAAAAAATTGACTTCCCTAATTGAATTTTATTTTATCACAAAAGATGTGAAATCGGTAGTGTAAATAAAATATACAATAAAAATTGATGGTCACCGTGCTTCGTTCGGAGAAAAATCGGCTTGAAGACTTTCCCTGAATGATGCTTAACAAATTTGTTTAGCTAAAATCCAGCGCGCGCTCGATGGCGTAAGTTAGCGCGCGCTCTTCAACTAAAATTTTTTTTCAAAAACACAACATTTTTTTCCCCATGCTTGTTCTTTTTTAATCCACAATCCATAGTTTCGGTTGCTATGCGGTGTTTTTCAACACCAAATTATTATTTCACGTAATAGTTCATGCAATACGTCACGCTATATAATATATACGCAGTGCAAAACTAAGGAATTACCTTAAGTCGATATAAGAATAAAGGAGTGAAATATTGGACTCTCAAAACAGGCAAAAATACGTCCGCCATTACTAAATCGTGTTCCTGCGAACAATAGACTGTGACGTCAGTTTCTCAATGTGAACGCGTCGCTGTACGGCTCCCTGCACTGTATGTTTAGTTTAATTATGATTAAAACATTTGAACAAGAACACAGGCAGCCCAACCATTCCTTTTGAGGCTACTAAATAATGCAATAAAATGATATTTGCGTCTTTTTTTGATGGGTTTTCCTGTGGTAGAGAGCGCGCGCGCGCAAATACGTATTATGTTGGACATGGGTTCCCTGTGTTGAGTGAGTTGAGTAACATATAATGTTGGGCTCCTTGTGTGCGTCCCGCAGTACATGTGTATATTGAAACAAGGTATGAAACTCGGTCACGTGACAAATACGTTTATACTCCTATTTTTGTCATTGTGATGTGAACATTTCTTCGAATAACTAAACTTTACCGTATAAGTGTCAGTCGTCTAATAACTTCAACGTTCGCTGAGAAACTAATTTTTGAAATTTTGAGCGTCGTGGCCCGATGTGTGCCGCATGTATGTGGTGCACTTTTCCGTGAAACAGTCGGATTTTACCTTCGAGAGGACATCGGCCAGCGCTCGGCAAATCTGAACTATGCTCTTTTTGGCAAGTTTTAATATTTATATGTTCACTAAACATAAGTCAGTACATCTACAATATACTTTATTTGTTTTCTGTTTTGACTTCTGTAAAGTATTTGTTTTGTATTTTGATTTTTATCGATTAAAATCTTCAAAATTGACGCATTGTGTTTTATTAATGCTGAATAGTCTCAATATTTAGTACTGCATGTACAACACATTTTTGCTATCAGTACTTGTACACAAAATGACAAACAAACGTATTTATTTCAACAATAAGTTTACTAGCTTTTTACACACTGTTTTCGCCGTTCTTCAGTCTGTGCAATCTATTCACTATATTGATCAGTAATAGCTGGATAACAACAATTAAATAAATATTATACACAATCGACAAGTTGTGAATGAATAACAAACATCACAGTTGGAAGCGATAAGCTTACTTACGTTCTTACGAAAAATACGGTAAAAATTACTCTTTGTTTCTCTCAGATGATAGTACGCTTATTTGCTAAATGTATTGTGCTATTTCAATGACAATTTTAAACGAACAACTGTTAATATTTTAGTTCACGGCAGCTTCAACTACTTCACGAGTCCATCGCCATTAGTAGAGGGGAAAGGCCGATTCCTACCCATTTTATATGCAGTAACTTACTGCATATTTCGGAGATCAGTATTTTCCCCTCTACTATAAAAGAAGATCTGAGATGCAATGCAGGAATCAAGATTTCCTTCAAAAGGTGGAGTGGGAATGAGTATTTAGGCGCTTATATATCTATACTATATGGACATGAGTTGGAAAGAGATTTATGATTGGCTGATGCGAGACGACTACGCTTATTATGAGCGGATAGCACTTAAAAAAGCAAATGTTACACATGAAGAATTTGATGCTTTGCAAAGAAATAGAAAAGAATGCTTTAAGTGTAATAAAGTTTTTGAAAGTTTGCAAGGATATTATTTCCATATGTTGAATAGCGTTTGTGGGAGATATTGTAAAGATTGTAAGAGATTTAGAAAACCACATGATAAGATTAGATCTTTTACTACTGAACAAATGCTATTGTGCCATGCTAACAAAGATACAAAATCTATTTGTATGAATTGTAATAAAGCTTTCGATGTTAAAGAACTAAAGAAAAAAGAAGCTGCATTTGCAGATGAATCCAGAGACGACTTTTATTTTGACGATTATGTTTGCACTTACGGCGGAGAACAAAGAGGATTTAGAAATGTTTAGGCTGCCGGAGGATAATTTACAGAAGCAGATTAAAAAAAAAACTCTATAAAAATTAAAAAAACTGGTGGTCACCAGACTCACTAGGGAGATTTAGCCACCGGAGTTCAGCAACACAGCTTCTCCCTAGTGAGTTTTTACAACGGTATATAACGGAGGGGATTCGCTATATATCGACGATCTCGACACCACAGCCTAGCGGAGTCGAACCCGTGCCCAGAGATTCCCCTCAGACCTCTGAGACACGCGCTTAACCCACTAGGCCACGACGGCGAGACAGTTACGTAGGCGTGAAATTTAGGTATTTATATTGGTTGAGACCGGAAGTGACGCTATTGACACAAGAAAGAAATAGTCCCTCATTATTATTCATAGACTTATCGAAACATAAGCCAAGCCAGACCAGCAGCGCCAATTGTTATAGTTGCTAGATTAGTACCGTGAGTATTAGAACTAGTAGGTTTACTAAAAGCGGCCACAGTATTTTTTTTTACTTGTGGATTCTCGCAAAAAAGCGGGGTTTGTATTTTGATGAGGTAATTGTATCTTTGAATGGCTCATGCGCTCAATAGATTTTGTTTCAGCATTAATATCATTCACACCAAACTTCATATTCACGGTTGCTTTTAATAATTTATTGTTGTATCCAACGATTGAATTTGTGTTTATTACAAGATTCGACGGCAACAACCAACAGCCGGGCGAAATAGCTAAATCAAGTTTTTGTTTTGATTCTTGAATAGCTAGTTGGTATCTTTGTATGCTTTTAGAAATGTCTGTCCCAACAATAGATGATTCAAATAGTTGTAAGAATACTGTTTGTGTCTCTTGTGCAGAGCCAGAATTGCCGATAATGCTTGATCGTGTTTGTACTTGGGCGCCCAGAATACAATACACAAATGCCTCAATCGATTGATTTAATCGTGAAAGCCCCGCTTTGGTCAAACCTTTGGGAGCGTTCAGTAAGAAGTATAAATAAGGATGTTTCTCTAAAGGACTTATATGGTCCAACGTGTAACCGCCATAATCTTTTTCATCTTTAAATTTGAAGACGCCGCCAGGCCATTTATTTGTATATTTTCCCTCCATTTTTTCATTATAGGCAACGGTCACATCGTTTACTTCGTCAAATATTTTTACATAAATACGGCCCAATCCTCCATTCTCGGCTCCCATATATCTAAAATCGCTGTTTTTCGATAGGTCAAATTCACGACATGCTTTGTCGTAACCGGACTTATTGTATTTATTGTCCATGTTTGTAAAGTATTGATCTCCAGGTAGTGGAACATTCATTTGCGACAAGATCCTTCTGGAGGTGAAGAGGATGTGGAATTTGAGCAGTGAATTTATCATAGGAGAATATTTTGTTAGCATGCCCATTCCAACGCCGCAACCCGAACTGGCGCACCAGACCGAAAATGCCAGCTGTTGTGGGTAATAAGACATATCAGGTCCTCCTAACCATTTATACGCTTCTTTTTGAGTGACGTGTTTTAGAACACCCTTAAATATGTTTCGTGGTTTTATAGTAAATTTCTGACTGGGTTTGACATAGATGTCAATCTCTTCAGGGTCAAAACTTGGAGGGGTTTTATCAAAAGGGATGCTTACCACAGGGTAGGACGTTTTAGCCATTTCTAATTCTTTGGGGAAATTGGCATGAACTGGGGCATCGCTGCCCAAGGCGCGCTCCACGTGAATTCGTTTGCCCAAGGCCTTCGTCAAGGCGCGTTCAACAATGGGATCGTCATAGTGATGCACAGGGCCACCAATATCTTTTATGAAAACATCATATGCCACACCACCCCAATCGAAATTAATTCCGCCTCTATAAGCATGAAAACCTATAGAGTGTGGATAATATTTTTTTAATTCAATATCTTCTTTTGTCACCATATATATTATTGTTTTTCATATCTCAACTTGTAGATAAATCCATAAGGCGTTCTATCAAAGGATAGAGTTACTTCTTTGGATTTATTATCTGATCTACAATCTCCTTTCTCAGCTCCTCTCTCAACTTTTTGACATCGGGAACATCGTTTTTTAACAGCACCTTATTATGCTTCATTCTGATGCTACTCTTTCTTTTTTCATACTTCAGTAACTCATTCATAATGTATTCAAATTCTTTCTCATCAATCTTGTTATCACTCAAGGCTTTTGATACAAGATCACTTATACTATCTTCTTTTGATTTTGCAAGCTGAATAGTATTTTCATGTTTTGTTACCTTTTTCGTTAGTTTTTTCGTGAAAACTGTGCAACTAGCTGATATTAAACCTAACAGGCCACCAACAGTTGATAAAGGAACGCCAACAACAATCCCAGGCCCTGTTAAACTTGTAGCCACGCCAGAGCCAGTTAAAATTACAGACAAAGCTCCTGTTGCTACTGCTGTTTTATGAAATATTCCGCGTATCTTAGCATATTTTTTTCTGACGTTTTCATAATGTTTCACTTCTGACCCTAGTTGAGACAAAACTGTATTTATTTTATGTAATCTGAAGTTTTCACCAGTTGTTAGATCGGGATAAATCTGATTGTAGTCCATATATATTATATTATTTCTATACACATACAAACATCATACAAACTTTTATCAATTATTTTGTTTTCATGATCTGTTATCCAAACATTAAAGGAGGCTAGATAATCAACACTTATCGTTTTGGTGTATAAGACATTGGGAGAATAGTCAGTTTTCTCACTGGCATTGAGAAAGATAGAAGAAAATATCTTACTCTTAGCACCATCGCTATAGACATCATTTGAATCAACAATATCGGCATTGACATAAATTTCACCCAATATTGGTTTTATGAAAATTTCAACAGCCTGTCCGGGGTTTTTTACTGTTTTACTTATACCAAAAAACTTAGCCATACTATCACTTAACTTAAGCGTGATATTAGTGACAAGCATATATTTTTCACCCATTAAAACAATAGTAAATCCTTTGTTAGCACCATTTATCTTTTTTATAATATCATCAACCGTGTAATTCCCTTTCGTAAAAGTCACCAATACATCATCACTATCGTTCGATATCGTCCCATTCTCAGTAAGGTTGTATATTTTGTTTATAAATCGGCAATCCACCAGCCTCATTTTACTGAAGGATTTAATCGGCTCCTTGAAGAAAAGTGTTTTTTTAAACGTTTCGTTACTGATGTATAGTATCGTCATATATATTATTTCTTTTTATATCTTTCAACGACATACAAAACAGCAGCAACGATAAGAAGCCATGCGTTTTTAGCTAGAAATCCAATTACCTCCCCAGCAGTTTTAAATATAAAGGAGGCTATTGCTCCTACCACGCCTGGCAATATCTGCGCTAATTTTTCGCCTATTGTTTTCAAACCTTTTCCAACACCCTTTGCAACAGAAGATAACCCGGATTTTAAACTATTAATAATCACACCAATTATAACGCCAACAGCAGAAACAACAGCAAAGACAGTAAAACCATACTTCTTAAAAATAAGTTTTATCCTTTCTTTCAATGGTAATTTTTCTTCTATAATTTCCATTTCATCTTCAAGTTCTTGTCTATTATCCTCTAACTCGTGAATTTGTGATTCTAAAGCATCTCTTCTTTTAATGAGAGCTTCATTTTTATCAATTAATTTATTGTTCTCCGCAATTAATTCATATTTTTTACCCCTTATAGTTTCAATTTGCTGTACAGTTTCATCTGTCTGTCTTTGAGAATTATGATACATCTCAAATTCCGACTCAGCTTCTGATATTTGTGAACTAATTGAACCCTGTCTACTATTGTTGGCATCTATCCTCTTATTTACGTCAACTACTTCAGGGTATAACGGTGACAGTTTTTCATCTAAAACAGCTTTAGAAGTAGTTAATCGTTTTAACTTGGATTCACTAGACTCGCCTAAAGCATTTTTAAGTTTATCTGTTATTTTTCCAAAAGATTTTTCACTGAATTCGTTCCCCATTTTAGTGCTAATCGGATACCACTTTTTCTTGTCACTGTCATAGACCTCAATTACATCTCCTTTATTGGTTCTGAGATCAAACCCGTTTTCCCTACTAATCGTATTATCCGTGTAATAAATATCAAGATTGGCCTTAGCCTTATTATATTCTTCAATATTTTCAGCCGATCGGCCTAAATTGCCCCGAGAAAGATCTCCCATCTCAATCTCTTCACTCGGGGGCGCACCGCCGAGACCTAGAACGTGTCTTACACGCGAGTATTCGGGCCTGCCAAGCCTACCTAAAGCCTGTCTAAAGTCTTCAGATCTGTCTCTATTAATAAGGGGTCGAGTATCATCATCAACATCATCATTTATATCAGTTCTACCCTCCTCTGTAGTAGGCTCAAAATCAATATCACCCTCCATATAATCTACAAATATTTCGCTGCTAGATAACCAGCTGTCAGCATCCCACCTCCAACATAAATCATTTCGTTGGTTTTTTGATTTTTGCTAGGCTTGTAATAATCTGAGAATTGAGGTTCTTTAGGATGTGTCTTTGAATAAAGGGTGAAAGCATAATCCGTATCTTGTAAATTACCATCCGCTAATTTTTTGTTTTCGTATTGTTCTGTTAACCAATCTTGATATTGCTGTCTTTTCTTTTCAAATTCGCCCATATCATGTTGGTATTTTTCAAGAGCCTTATCGTGTCGAATTTTCTCTTCATCGGTATGTTTCTTAGAACTTAGGGCTTTCGCTAAATACATTGAGCCCGTGAAAGCTGTAGCATTCAGAACAGCTCCGGCGACCATCATAACTACTGCACTTGCCATTTATATTATAGATATTTTGGCAGGATTTTTTGATCTTCTAGATATTGCTTCAAATACATTGAGCTGGCTAGAACCCCCACCCATTTACCATAGTTTGATAAACTTGTTGAAGGATCATTGATGAAGGACTCTTTCATAGCTTTCTTTCCAACATAGCCAATAGCCGCGGCGAGGCCAACAACTACGGAAGCATCTGTGAGTGTTTTAACTATTTTGTTTTCTGACATTATATATATATATTATTCCATGCCTCCTCGTGAAGGCGCTGCTGTAGGAGGTATCACAGCAGCAGCGACGGTAGAAGGCTTCTTAAATCGAAAATATAAATCTAAAACTGTCAAGACTATTCCAACGAGGGTCAATGCTGTTGTTAATGACATCCGGCTGCCAGCCGTTGGGGCATCTTCAGCATTCTTTTCTAGGGCTTTCTTAGCGTTTTTATGATATTCAGCTAGTTTTTTTCCAGCTGCCACCTTCTTAGGGTCCTTTTGTTTAACAATTGGAGTTTCTGGTTCTTTGGTTATTTGATCCTCTGCGGCTTCAGACATATATATAGAATAATATTCCAACAGATGCTCAACAGAGTTCCAACAGAGTTCCAACAGAGCTCCAACGGAGTTCCAACAGCTTCCAACAGATGCTCAGTAATCAACGCCGCAGCTTTCGTAAAGTGCCGCAGGTGCTTCTCCATTCCAGAGGAACTTTCTTACAAATAAGTCGCCATTCATCATCATTCTTTTCTACTGTGTCAGAACCTTGCATGTGAATAAAGCGTAAAATACTGCGGTCTTCTCCCTTGGGTATTAAAAGGTCTAATATCTTGAAAATGTAATAAGGATAATATCTTCTGTTCTTATTGCACAATTCCTTGATATGATTTCTAGCTTCTAAAACTTGTATAAAAAGATGTTCTCCTTTAACAATCACATCGTCAGATACTTTTGGTATAGAGTTGCCGGTCACTCGGCTCCAAACTGCAGAAGCGTATTTATTTAAATCTATCCGACCAATATCATTTAGAGTTATTCTGACATCTTTAATTGTATTGCCAATTAATTGCTCCTTACAGTTATTTATTACATCGTCGGGAATTACTACCTGTTGCTGCCCTAGAATAAGCTTCATCCAATTACGATAATGTTTGCTGGGATTAAAAATGCCAGGCTTAGCCGATTGTCCTTCTTGACCATAAAACTGAGCGTCGTTAACAGATACAGGCATGGAAACTTCTCTTCCACAAGAACACCTCATTTGCAATTCTTCTCTATCCAAGATCATCTCCTCGCCGCAAATACATAGTTCATATTCATTTTCCCGCGTAATGTTGGGGAGAGTGTTTAACATTTTCCTCAGCTGAACTGTTTCTAAATCTTCTGGCAGTTTATTAATAATCATGTTTGTTCTATCCTCATATTTGCCCCACACGATAAAAAAGCAGTTCTCTGATGAATCTCCTCCCAATAGTTCTAAATAAAACTCATCTATTATTTCACATTGCACGTCATATTTTTTCGCTATTCGTTTAAGCGTTCTAAGATAAGCTGTAATAGACTCCATATATTAGGTGTTTGCATTCTACTAATATAAATGATTATAACCGACCCCACATATTTTAAATCAGTCGTATCTTTTTTGAGAACTTTTAGAGCTAAGCATGTAATACTTTTAGTGTCTGACATTCTGAAGATTTATGCCGAGGATGTTGAATCTATCAACTTTCTTAAAGCAAAAATAAAAATAAAACAAGATCCTGATCCTATTAGCCGTTCTATAAAAGTTAGATTGGAAGATCTTAAAGAAGTATTCAGCAGTATTGATAGAGAAGTGACAGAATTGAAAATGGATATTAATCCGGAGCTGCAGATGTTAGAAGCGTCGATTACTTTTCCTATGAGAACAATACATATCAGTATTCTTTTTCAGCCTACGGCACCACCGCCGATATGGAAAAAAATAAACTTTCCTTTATCCTGGTCAATGACACAGAAGGCTTTCAAGAAAAGCTTCTCAAATCAAGGACAGATTGAAAGATATATTCGTGTCGTTGGAGCTGAAGGGCAAATACAATTAGAGACAAATAAAGCACATCATGTCGTCTGCAAGGAAACTTTATTCAATTCCTCGGCGGATGAATCAGCGGAATTCCTTATAAGTTTAGATCTAATTAAAAGGAATCTTAACTTGCCTTGTAAGAAACTTACTATAAGCTTCTCAAAAGATGTTCTGCAGCTTGCATCATCTACAATAATTATTAGAACAATTCGGTGAGCTGACTGTCCGTTACATGCTTGTATCCGCAGTCTCAGGCTCAGTAGCTGATTTGAATTTAACATGATTTACTATTTGAACTAAACAGCTGCTAAGAGCCACCAATCTGCCACCCTTGAGCTGCAAGTATCCTGCGATATTATTCAATTCCTGTTTCAACATCTCATTTTTCTGTAGATCGTCACACAATTCCTTATTATCATCAATAGGAACAACATAAGACGCGAGACCAACAGCAAGTTCCAGCGCCGCATCAACCAATCCGCTAGTTAATTTATTTCCTAATACAGCTTGATATCTGCTAAAGTGCTTATCCACATCTTTTGCCGATAACTTCTTAACATCCCCCAGACTCATTTTAATACCTGTGTATTGGTCAATAGTACCAAGCACTTGGAGAATACAAAGTTGTTCGCGTTTTTCTTCCACATCTTCAGAGTCAACAACTTTCTTAACATTTTTTTTTCTTGGTTTCTTTTCAACTTCCGTGGCTTCTACTTCATCATATTGGTCGAGAATTGATGTCATATATTAGAGGGAATTTCTAAATAATAATTATAAGGATGTCTTAAGCAAAAGCACATTCTTGAGTATTTTTCTGATTTTAATGTTTTAATAAAAGACTTCCGTTCTTCAAGAGGCATATTTCCACCATATTCCTCAAACAGAGTTTTTTCGCACTGCAGATTAGGATTATAAAATGAAATAATGCATCCAACATTTTCTCGAAATTGTTTGGCTATAGATGATAATTGTTGGGTTAATACCCATAGGGATAACCCTTCATGTCTCCCACTGAATGCTAATTTAATAAACTTGTTTGATCTTTGTTTGAGATCCTTTGAAAATGCACAATCGTCTAATATTATTAATGTGTTCGTACCAGAGAATACTGTTTGACAACATGAAAGTAAATCATTTATCTCATCTATATCATCAGATTCTGGAGATAGAACAATAAATCTTGGATCATTATTTGCAAAACCTTGGTAAGTTTTATTTTTTGAATAGGTTGGGCAAATCAAAACAACGTATTCAAAAACATTTCTATATGCTCCTCTTAGAGTCTCAACCAAATATTTTGTTTTACCACAATTCGTTGGCCCTACTATAATACAGTGAAATGGTGCTTGGTCTTTCAATTCTTCCATATATTAATACAGAATCGCTTTCAAATTGCTACCTTGAATTTCCATAAGAGCATCAGCAACAACAAACATATAGCATGTTATATTTCCTGATCCACCAACTTTCCTCTTCATCTCCAGTTTAACACCGTCTTTTGTGCTATTCAACAATAGGCCGTTTCCATGAATTTTATTATCGGCAAAGGTTCTCAAATCAATCCATAGGGCGAATTTATCTGAATAAAAGTCTTTAGGCGTGATATTATCGGTCTCACCAAATCTTGATCTAATCGACTCCCAAAAATCAGTGGGCGCCATACCCTTTGAATAAAGTTTATTTGGCATTCCGTCAACGTTGATATTGACCTGAAGGATACTAGGAGATACAAACTTTTCACTATCTCTAGCACCTACAGCATACGCATCAGTAAATAGCATTAAAATACCGCTCATCGACCGCCGGGGAATATTAACATGTTCGTTAATCACACTGTCAGTATCTTTATTAATCGTGAATGTCTTATGGAGAAGAATGTTCTCATAATAAAAACCTTTACCGACTTGATATGCTGATAGGGCCTCACGTGCAAGATAATCACTAGCAATACACTCATATTCAAGCTCGATATTTGAAAGACTGTAAGTGTATGCTTTAGTTGTATCAGATGTTATTGTAACTTCTTTGCTTTGTGGAAGTGTAATCTCAAACGTTAGATTCTGAGAGAGTGCTTTTGCATAGAAACAGCCGTGGGCGTCTAAAATAGGGTGATTGATTGACATTCGATATCTATCTCCATAAACAGCTGCCAGAGCTACCTCCTTTGTATCTGTAGACACTTTATCACCTGCAGCTGTTCTAAGCTTTCGCATATTAGCCGTTGAAATACCCTCCCGCAACATATTCTCCCGTTCTCTTTTCGATAAATAGAGATCATTATAGGTTTCAAACAGATCGATGCGATGTGTGTCTTGAAGAGTCTCCCCACCATACAAAACCCTCATATGAGATTTTAGAGCTCTGCCTAGATTATTGATGACTGTATTATTTGTATGACCGGCGGCAGCAAGATTTAGTTTGAAAGTCAATGCGATTGAACCTGGGACGTATACAACATTATCCATCAACTTTGGAATATGGATGTACAACGTCTCCCCAGGATTCGCTGTGCTTGGATTAAAAGTCACGCGATGAACAGTTTTTTCAGCTTTCAAACCATAAGGTTGTTTGTATTCTCGATTTACATCTAATATTTCTGGAATAGCTTGCATTATATAATGGACAAGAAACTTACAAAAATATACTATTCAGCTGTTGGATATTGGAAAGGTTATGACGCTATCAATAAATTAGCAGATGCTGCATCAGCTGATAAAAATATTGTAAAAAATTGGTTAGAAAAACAAGCACTGTGGCAGATATATTTATCGCCCCCGAAATACATTCCTAGGCCACATTGGAATATTTCAAAACCAAATGAAATACATCAGGCGGATCTTTTATTTTTACCGCATGATACTGTTAAAAGAAAGACTTACAAATATGCCCTAGTAGTAGTTGATGTGGCTAGCAGATATGTTGATGCTGAACCTTTGACGTCTAAGTACTCAACAGAAGTATCTAAAGCTTTCGGTGAAATATATTCTAGAAAATTACAATGGCCTGAAACAATGATGGTAGATCCTGGTACAGAATTTAAGGGCGAAGTTACATCGATTATGAAAAATATACAAAGATCAGAAGCTGGAAATCATAAAGCACAATCATTAGTTGAGCGTGCTAATCGAACTATTTCTGAAAAGTTATTCAGCCATCAATATGCTCAAGAAATGTTGGAAGATGGTAGATCCCGCCAATGGGTGGAAAGATTACCTGCTGTTATAAAATCTATTAACAGCGGCGTAAAGAGAATTACTGGAGACTCGCCTAAGGAGGCAATAAAGTTAAAAGAAGTTGATCAGAAAGAGGTTAATTATAAAAGACCTGTTGGATTAAAAGAGAAAAGATTGCCTGCAGAGGTTAAAGTTAGATATTTATATGCTCCTGGCGAATTGGAAGGCGGTGAAAAAAGACGTGCCACTGATCCTATATGGTCAATGGGGGTGTACGATATAACTAGAATCCAGATATCGTCCAATCAGCCTCTATTATATTTCCTTTCTGATGGGGCTCCAAAACGTTCTTTTGTCCTCGAGGAATTACAAGTCGTTCCCGCAGACACCCAGCCACCGCCAGACAGTGTTTTATAAAGAACTGGTGTGAATTCCATCTTCATGAATAATCCTTTTATCATCTTCTCTGCTGAGAGCAACTTTATTCACTGTTTCAGAAAAGATCTGATGCTTGTAACTTCTAATCACATTCATCTTTCTATAAACTTTTTCACCTGAAATCAAACAGTTCTTATAATCTTCAAATTCAAGATCATTCTTCACAACAGATTTCTTAATACCTTTGCATTTCTTTTCTTCTTTATCCATTGTTCTGTAAGAATAGAGTTTTGCTCTTAAGCCAACAAACTCTGTTATTTCTCCTTCTGCAGCCGTCTCATCTTTAAACATTCCAATTACTTTCTTATTAGTCCATTTCTTTATCCCTGAATGATCTTTTGAATAATCACTTGTGTCAAACCATTCATCAATATCTTTTTCTATATCTGCATAGAAGTCGTCTGTTTTAATCTCATACATGAGAGAATCTGTGTCTGTAAATAATAACATTGCATCACTAGCATATTTCTTTTTAACATAATTGTAATGAAAATCATACATGAGCGTTTTCGACAGGTCTAAAATACTCATGCCGAGATACACAGGCTTGTTAAATATCAATTCTGTTTTCCGCATATGAATTGCAACCAGATGTTCTGAAAATATAGTTCTACGATGAAAATTCGGCTGTGCAATTAGTTTTGCTGCTTGTTCTGCAGTTGATACAAGTTTAATATCTTGTCGGTTTCTAATATTTTCCATAGTTTTACCAAACACACTATTGTTCATCAACTTGAAGAAATCTTTCTCAAAGTCGTTTTTTGCTGCAGTTCTAAGTTGAGTGTTTAAATCTATATACTTTTTCAACCAAGCGGATTCGTTGAACATAATTCCTTTATGAATTTTTTTCACTTTTAATCCTAACGATTCATATGTTTTTAACGCTTCATGGTGAAGAACATACTTTACTTTATCTCTAGTTGTTGGAACTAACTTTTCAACTTTGCTCAACACTATAGGTTCTGGCGCCAATGGATATTCATCGTGCAATTCTTTCAACTCTTCTGGATACTCTAAATCTACTTCCAAAATGCATGGATGCTTTCTCCACTTATTTAACTTATCTTTACTCATCCATTTGAAATCACTTGTTGGAAGCGCATTGGACATTGCCCAACCGTAGAGATTGTTAGCATCCAAATATTTAATAAACTTGCTTCTTTTATGAGGCTGAAACTTATTATCCATATATTTATTATTTGCTTTTGCATGTCTTTTAGTAATCACGCTAACACCGCCTCTAGTTCCATTTTCAATCATAAGAAGCATGTCAACGTCTGTAAGAAGTTCAAGCTTTATATCTGTCATCTTCAGCATAGCATCCCACGACAATCCCGGCGCTGTATAATACCATGCAGGATCTAACTTATAATTATCAATACACACATCTCTGAATGTTTCAAACACATCCATGAGAAGCAACACATCTGAAAGAAGATACAAATCATGATAATCTTTCATACTGCTCATTTTGAAAACTTTCCATACTTTTTTTGCGTGTATGTAATCCGCATCTGAAATATTAGAATCATTAAGCTTGCTTAAAAACTCTTCCTTCTTTGGCAAACATGTTTCATCCAGCTTGGCTAAACAATTAACATAATCATAAGGATAAACCCCTTTCCTTAACATCAAATCAAGTTCTTCACCTGCGAAGAACTCTGCCATGTTTCTGAACTGTTCTTTATTTAAATTCGAAACTAACTTATCTAAACCAGATCCCATGAATTTAAAACTGTCAATAAATCTAAGCTCTCTTTTTATTAAAATTGTTTTTCCATCTTTCACAAAAGAATCTACAATTATATTCTTTTTAAATGAAATGTATTTCTCTTCATTGTTTGGTATACAATCTATCTTACCTTCTGAAAATCCTAAACTTTTAATAAACAAATGCGCGTCATAGCCGGCCAGATTGTGGAAAATAACTGGTATGTGTTTAGGAATTCTATAATTTAGATTACAATCATTATGTGCTGCTCCGCGATATTCGCCTGTTAAATGATTGTGATCACGAACCTTATCTTCATTCAACTGCTTTTCACAAATGAAGCAATGCGTTGCCGCGTCATAATCTTCTTGATTCTCTTTTGTCATTATAATAAGTTTCGTTTTAATCTTTGCAAGTTTTCTAACATCTTTTTCTAAAGATTCAACAAACAACTTACCAATATCCTCATCTTTAGTTGCTGTGTATCTAACAATCTTTGGCTTAAACAAATTGTCGGAAGATTTAATTGCATAACAATAGCCTGATGGTTTGTGCTTTTGATATTTTTCTGTAAAAGATTCATCTTCAGCATGCTCGCTGCTGTTGTCAATAGGTTCAGTAAAGCATTCAAAATCGGCATACACTACAAAAGGAACTCTCATACTTCTGTTGTAATTCTTGAATGTAATTGCACTGCCTTTCTTTGGCATGGTTATTTTAATAGAGCTGTGTTTACCACAACATTCAGAATGCTTACTTAACGAAACCTCTGTTTTAAATGAAATTAAGCATCGTTCACAAAAATATCTTTTATGACCATGCTGCGTAATCTGTGCTGACAACAATCTGCTCATGTTTTTTATCCAACAATAATGATTGGCCTTTTCATTTGATATCAACAGCAGATTAATTGTTTGTTCTCTATCTCCATTATCACTTATTCTAAGCGGATAAACACTTTCTTTCCAACCGTAAACATTGATTGCATATTTAGGATTATTCTTTTCAAAGATTGAAATCTTATCCAACTGAAGCGGAAACTCAAGACCAGACCAATCTAACTTCTTAGCGTTTTCTTTAAGAACTTTGGTGATTCTCTCTGGATGTTTCTCTGGTGTGAAAATAGATAATGTAACAGACCATTTAAAACACAGATTATCTTTGTTTTCCACATTAATAATAGCGTTTTTCTTCTTTAACTTCAGTGGCAAATCAATATAAGATCTGCCTCTGATTGGCATATATTTATCAGTGTTAATATCTAGAGCCACAACTCTTCTAAATATCCATCCAGATCCCATATTTTGAAATGTATCAACTTTCTCTAAAATGTCTTCTTGCATCCGTTTATAAACTTTAGCAAGATCAGTTCCATCTGTAATCACTTCTATTTCTGAATGAAAGTATGGAACATTTTTTGACTTCTTTTTAGAAAACAAAACCTCTAATATAAGTTTCATTTTATACGGCTTCTCTTTTTCATCTAACAATCTAACAACATTATTCTTAGCATTCTTCATAAATGTTCTAGCATCGGTTTTACTCCTTCCTTCAATTCTGAAAGTCCAAACAAAACCTTTCAACGCACTTTTTTTATTTTTTATAGCGTAGTCGTCTCGCATCAGCCAATCATAAATCTCTTTCCAACTCATGTCCATATAGTATAGATATATAAGCGCCTAAATACTCATTCCCACTCCACCTTTTGAAGGAAATCTTGATTCCTGCATTGCATCTCAGATCTTCTTTTATAGTAGAGGGGAAAATACTGATCTCCGAAATATGCAGTAAGTTACTGCATATAAAATGGGTAGGAATCGGCCTTTCCCCTCTACTCCATTCATGACTCCTTCGATGTCAGTGAATTTGAGTTCGTCTGTATTTTTGCTTCAGATGGTTTATGCTGTGTTGGCGTTCCCTTGTGTCAGAAGAACTATAAGTAAAGTACAAAATTACGTCAAACACTTTCTAGATGAGACAGTCAAAATGTTTAAACAGATAAAGTACCATCAGTCAGTTGAAAGAGGTTCCTTGTTGAAGTGTATTTCGATCACTGACAAGTACACAAGTCAAATAGCTTACTCAGTTCTGCATAACTTATGAAAAAACTGATTTGTTGAGGAGTATAAGCAGCCATTCTGCCCTAGTATAGGCAAGTCCTTTTATTAGAGAACATTTAGAGCAAATACTACGTAAAAACCATGACAAAAATACTTTTAGCTCAACTTACTTTTCAACAAAACTTTCTCACGTGTCGAGCCCAACACATCCAAACTTTCTCCACCATTCAAAATGAAAAAGGACTACTTTAAAATCGTCAAATCTCTTCTAATTTTACTTAAAGTTTACATGAATTGTGAACTTCTAAACTTACCATGAATAGGGAATAGAATCCTAACGTTTATACCGAAAAAATCAGTCTTTCTTGATATGAACTTATCTTCCATGCCCCGCCATCAGCGACAAAATAACGACTTCACCCTGGGTACCCCCCACGGGCCTGTAGCATACGACGACTTCGGCTCTTCGGTTCACGGAAAAGTGCACCACATACATGCGGCGCACATCAGGCCATCACGTGACTGGAGTTTCATACCTTGTTTCAATATACACATGTACTGCGGGACGCACACAGGGAGCCCAACATTATACGTTACTCAACACAGGGAACCCATGTCCAACATAATACGTATTGCGCGCGGGATCGCTCTCTACCACAGGAAACCCATCAAAAAACGACGCAAATATCATTTTATTGATATTTAGTAGCCTCAAAAGGAATGGTTGGGCTGCCTGTGTCTTGAATCGCCAAAATATCGCATTGTTGATGGTTGTAAATTAGCCATGCGACGAATTTGCGACGAACGATGTTGAGAAACTGACATAACTTCTATTGTGCAATTAGTCACCGACCAGGAATCAGTTTGAATAATGGCGGGCTCGAAATTTGTACACAATTTGTACATTTTGTGGAAGTTGTTTTTATCGTAACGAAAAGCGGTTTGGATATGTTAATAAACATACTACCAGGATACTAAAAATGCAAAAAACATCAACATCGCAAAATGTCATCATAGTAGCACTTTAAGGATGGTGCCTACTAATGGCGACCCAATTTTGTTTGAAAATTTCCATACAAAACTTGTTGATCATCATTAAAGGCTATTGATTTGTGAAAAAACAATTGAGGGTATCCATGCATTTAACGGAGATAATTAATGACGAACATCGTAAATAACCGCTGACTAGCATTTTTCAACATTTACAATAAAATATTTATTTAGTACTGTAAATTTATAAAAAAATCCATAAACTCAGTTTTTCGACTTACAATTAGAAAGTTCTTTAAAGAGAAAAGGAAAAATAGAAGGTTTTTCCATGAATCATTTTATTTAATGCTATGTTTTCCTCCTTTACTGCTTCTATGGAATCCTGACAGGAAGTATATTTTCGTAAAAATCTATTTTCTGTGTCAATTATTTTTCGGATATTTTTTGAAGACAAATTCCTTAAACCCCACTGAAAACATTAAGAAGAAGAAAAAATCCATTTAAAAAAATTATTGTCGTCAAAAGTTAAAAATTCTAGCAATTAGAAAGTCGCAACAGACAACTTTTCCCCAGCCCTCCCCTAGTAAGTTTGTATTGTCATCGTTGATCTTGTGGTTCGGAACTCGTGTTTTTGGCAAACTTTTTCAAGAAATATTGGCTATTATGAGAGGAAATAGGACTTTTCCTCGTTTAGAGTGCTTCATCTTCACTTCACGTAAATCATTAGTCGATAATACGAAAGGAAACCCTGAAATTCTTCGTCGAAATGATCCCGAACAACGTGCAAGTAGTTGACTTCAAAATGAAAATTTCAGTAGAACTTTCGTTATTCCACATATTCATTGCACCTTTGTGAACTGTTCTGGTAAGTAATGAATACAAATAAAATTAATTAATTAGCTGGTCAGTTTTATCTTCTTTTATTGACCTTATTTTATTGACTATCGTGTTGTTTATCGACTCGGTCATTTCTCATTTCAACGTTTTGCAAGTCATCAAACTTTGAAGACATTCATGGCTTTCCTTGACTTGGTTATTATTATATGAAATGATCTACATATCAGGTGGATTAATTTTCGATATGTTTTGCCGAAAATGGAATAGTTTATACAAAAGTAAGTCGCTTAAATTAGGATGCCTCAAGAACTATCCGATTGATCTGCCGGGCAACATTGACAATATTTTGTGCTCTGAAACTTAGCAAGACTGTTTAGGGAATCTATACTTATCGTTTGATTATTTATAGAAAATTGACATGTATTCACTCAACTTGTAATATATTAGCGCTACACAGCTCCACTGACAGAGTCTATGGGTACCGGAAATATGTTTCCTTTGGCGTCCGTCACTTCGTGTTACTAAAAATAGATTTAGTGAAATTAAGATATCCCAAGGGCATGACCGCGAGACTCCCTCTCTGTCCCTTATGCTCTCTTGGTTATAACTAATACAGTTTAGCATTTGCAAGCGTAAAATGAACAGAACTTAACTTCTCGATCTGATTCAATGAAAGTTATAATGTTTTTAGTGCCATTATATTGTCTCGTTAAGTATTGCACATGTATATGTATATGATAACCCTCATCTGAGGAACAAAACAAAACGCTGGAAATGTAATAACTGGTTGAGTTGAGTATTAAACAAATATTTACCGACATGAATCGAAGTCTAGGTAAATATATACAGCTTATTTGATGGTTTAACAGATAATATACGCGGGCATTTTACGAGTTGCGTAGTATTTTTCTGAGCCCGTAGGGCGAGGAAAAATACAAGCAATAAGTAAAATATCCTCAAGTATTATCTGTCAAACCATCAAATAAGGGGTTTATTATTCCACAATTGATTTTGTTTCTTTGTTTTTGAGCCATTTTTGCTATGTTTTTCGTGCGCGCGCGAGCTACTGTGTAATACGCTGGCATATGTTGCGTGTTCTCTTGCCCTTATATGGTAAAATGACGCACGAGTGGAATAATAATCACCAATAATCGCTACGCCTAAGCCGACTAAATGTACGTATTAGTAGTTTCTGATAGAAAATGAATTGCTGCGAGTGAATTGAAATGGGTTTGCTGTGGTTTTTAATTCAGTTTTCATCTGATAAGGCAACGGGATAGAATTATGCATGCATGAGATTTGCTCAAGTACCCTGTGAGTCTTGTCATTTTCTCCTCTCTCCTTATCCCTCTCCTCTCCCTTCCTCCAGAGACGGCCACGCAGGCTATGTCATTTCCCTCTTATTTTGCATCGATTCAAGGCAGACGACAGTTCTAAATCACAGATTCGACGAATTCACATTTAAATCTAACATGTAGTTGAAATACCATCATAAGTGTTCCATGGATACTTTTAATTTCAAACAACTTTTGACTGTTGGTACTGTTGAGAGACGACTTAATTCCAGTTTATAGACTTCATTGTGTCTGAGCAATGATATTATGATACGTACCGATCGGAACTGATTATTAACGCAAAGACATCTCGTACGTTTACAAAGGTCACAGTTGATTGAGGGTATTACTCTAGTCATAATGGGGACTGTTTACCTTACTTTGCACCAGTGAAATAATGGAGAGAAATAAAAGCAGGCCATCAAATTCGATTTTGCTTGGTCGCCATTTTTTAGCACAGGTAGCCCAACGCAAACACAGGAAGCCCACTTATTTAACAAATAGAAAACGTTTCCCGTGTTTACATACCTGATATAAAAACACGAGGGAAGTTTGGGAGAAGTCGAGAGCTATTGTGTAAAAGGTATCAGGGACCTTCGTGAGCGTTCTTCACAGAAACCTCAATAGCGCGCCAATGGTCGTTAAAAAGTATTAAAAAGTATACATTTTTTAAAAGCATACATTTTTTAAAAGCTGAATAAACATATAATCCTGTTCAGTAAAAGCCTTTTTAATTTCTTCAGCCGTTTTTTTATTATTGCGATTTTTACGAAAATTTGGAAAATCACGTCTGAAGTTCCAAGTCCTTCAGGATTAAACCATTCTTTAAACGGAAGTTCCACTTGACACTTATTCAGAAATGATTTGGATACTACGGCTCGATTACCACTTTGCTGACACTGCAAACACGTAACGTAATTTACCTGCTACAAGTCACGCTCCTACTGTCTTTCGAATATTTTCATTTTGCAGCATGAAATAATAGTTATAATTATAAAATATAAAATAAAAATCTATTTCACACTTTCTTGAAAGGGTGAAATTTCATTTCAACGTCGAATGATATCTTTTCATTCAGAGGCTGTTGTTTTTTTCGACGATCTATGCTAATTTTTACATAGGTGGAGTCTATATCGACGACTCACTTATCTCAAATATGGTTGAAATTATTCCTGCGTACTGGAAGATAATTTTCCATCATCAGAGATCAACTAAAAGTGCAAGATAGTTGTGTTTTGGCTTTTTTTGAGTTTCAACGAGAAAAATGTCGCCGATAGGTCGAAATTAATGCTAATTTGGACATTCCGTGATCTTATAGTTTTATTTCCCAAAGATGCTGCAATGCGAGTTAGAGGCTGACACTTTCTCAACTAAAAGAACAACAGTGAAGCTTTCCTACGGCATTATTTTTATTTGTAAATTTTAGGTACCAGATCCCTTTTTTGTACCTCAAACTTTGCCTATATTTCAACGTTCTGTACATGGTGCTTAGTAAACCTATTTTAATCCAAATCCAAATTAAAAAAATAACTCTCGAAGTTACAGAAAAATAAATACTATAGTTGGAAAAACCACGAAACATTTATTACGTGAGCTTAATATCATTGTTGTAGAGCAAACGGTAAACACACACTGGCTCTTCAAATTTGCCTCATAATTTCGCTGAAAAATAGTAGTTGTCAAACTGGTTTTTAAAAACTGCAAATTTTTCCTAAAATAAAATTCTCTGGAACTTCTTAGTATTTTTCCCTAAAATAGATCATTGAAAGGAATGCTATGGTGAAAGAAAATAAAATTCGAATTTATTGAAAAAACATATTTAGTGGTAATTTTTCGTGCCAAATGTTTTGAAAATATAAACGGAATTAACGTGGGAATGTTGTTGTTCCCATTTGATGCCGAATACTAATCGCAATTATTTATCTTATCTTTCTAAATTACGTATTAAGATATATATTTTGCTTTAGATTCCGACAGTAACGAAGGTCTAAAGTTTTGTGCTGGCGGAGAACCGCGATCCATTTGTTAAAGTCCGATCAGGTTGCTTTCCAAAAAGACAAGTTTGCAAGTGGTGCTACTGCACGAGTATTCAAAGGTGTGCACACGGATGACAAAGGTACAAGTCATTCGGTTGCTATAAAAGAGTTTGTGCTGGATCCCCCCAGCGACGTGTGGAGGGAAAAAATCGACAAAGAGGCGACATTTCTTCAATCTCTCCAGCATCCTAACGTTCTAAGATTCTTGTCACAGAATTCCTTGAAAAAACGATAAAAAATGACGAAGATGAATATATAAGCATCCACAGTGTAAGGCACTTATTAGATGAATACTCCAGTTTCGAGTTGTTTAGACACTGCTAGCTGTACTTCTTGACAAAAGACGCATTTGCTCAGCCTTAGCCTCAATCGAGAGAATAAACCCGTGGAATTAAAAAAATGATTATATTGTCCTATGTCAACATTTTTCACATTCTCGTTGGTATTTGTGAATAATTTACGCTGAATTGAGGCTAAGGCTGAGCAAATGCGTCTTTTATCAAGGTGCGTAAACAACTCGAAACTGGGGTATTGGAGGACGCCGTGCCATGGTCTCTACGATTAAAAATTGCATTGGAAACAGCAAAGGGACTTTCTTTTCTTCATGATTCTGGCGGTCTCCATTGTGATTTAAAATCGGCTAACATATTTGTTGGTGGTGGCGAAGGTTCAGAATGGATAATTAAGTGTCATTGTCTGAGAAAACCGGGCAGAGTTGAAAGATGGGGGTCGGCCGATTCCTTTCAAATTGCTATCATTTATTACCTATAGGAATAGATTAAGAATGGTCGTATTTAAAGTTTGGTTCAGGCTTTTGCTCGAAAGTTGACCACCCCCCCCCCCCCCCCTTGTTTTGCATCAAAATCGCCCTGAAAGACGCTAAAATTTCGGGTCACTTTGGCGCTCTGTAAGACTCATATTACATGATTTTCTATGATACATTTAGTTTGGTTGTGATATTTAGCCTATGTAGAGCTGGGTTACATGCAATAATGGCAAATTTTCGAAAAACATCTTATTTTCATAGAAATGTATAAGACATCGCGCAATAGTTCTGAACCTAACCGTCCGGGTGTCTTCATCGATGGAGAAAATTATTGGCCTGTCAAAATAAGGCACCAATCTACAGGTCACATGAAGTGGGTTCGTTTACACGAGAACGAGTCCACTGTCAGAGCCTTTGTTGAAGAGACCGATAAAGACTTACGAGGGAACCTCACCCCAGCTGTCTGACAGTATAAAACAATCCAATATAGAGTATAGATTTATAGACTCATTGTACTTCATGACACTCGTTGGAAATGTATTTGTAATTAGAATGAGTTGATCAATAAAGTGTTTAATGAACTGGTTTGGTTTTACCGTTTAGGTTGTAAAAACTAACTGTATAAACAGTCTTCATACTGAGTATATTGTTTCTAACAGTTTGTTATAAGGGTAATAATTTATAGGAGTATTTGAAATCGTTCATGTTGTTTATAATAATTTGCATGACTGGCTTTATCGTTCGCTTTAATACGGTATGCAAACTTTTTACAATATTCTCTATTGTTTGAAGTGACGGGTGTTTCTATTGACTGACAATCAAAACACTGCGCTTATAATTGCTGAGTTAGTTTATAATAGAAATAAGTTGGAATGGAAAAGTTCACTTAGAACATTTTAATGTGAGTTTTCTGAATAAAAATATATTTGAAAAACATCTCGATCTGTTGTTGTTCCTTGGGCAAGTTCAGGCCGGTGTTAATCCCCCTATTGTTTATTTGTGCTGACGTCGCTTGTTTGTGTCACGAACCGTGAAAAATAAAATACTGGGAAAATAAAAATAAAACGTCAGCGAAAAATCGAAATGGTCGTTCTAAAAATAGCCGTGACCTGTTCAGATACTCGGAGAGGGGTCTGGAATATCGTTCCGTAGTTTCTATTGTTACCGAAACGGCTGCTGATTGGTTCTTACGTTCTATGACATCACGCTTTGGGCTCTGACGTCACTTCTACGGCCGATCCTCGATCCGCCGGACGTAGAACCGCTATTCTGTATACTACTTACATGCAATAATGGCACATTTTCGAAAAACATCTTATTTTCACTTCGAGTTAAAAGTCAGTTGTCGACGGCCTTCGGCGGTCGACTAAATTTAAGCCATTTTATGGAGGTCCGTTCTTAAAAGTGCGGCAGTTTATTTTCTTAATTTAGCCATTTTTAACAAGTTTATTCTTTCCTTTCTTGATTTCCAAAAACTCTTACTCGGATATTTTCAACGACTTCGCGTGAGTAGCCTCCGACTCTTCAAGGTAGTCGGCTCTTTTCCCGTCAAATTTTGTTTGTTTATCATCAATAAGTCGGACTTGGTTCTTCGTATACTGTCTTTTTAACCGCAAGCCACTCTTTAGTGCTTTAAAAGACCTTAAAATCTTACAAGAACATGATAAAAGGTAAATAGCTTCGTTTCACACATACTAATTATGTCAATAAACACTCAGTCAGTCAATTTCAGCAGATTGTGTGACAGAAGTGTTTGATCGCGATTTTGCCGGGAAAACAAGGGTTTCAAGCTCTCTCTATGTACAACATATTACAATCCAATCAAAATAAATATATGTAATGCCTAGATATATTTATTCAGTAAATATACCATTATTAAACATTTGAGAGTTCGTCCGCAAATCATCATTTAGAATCTGTATGTCAACAGCGACACTAAATGAATGGCACATCATTGAACATGGTCACGCATCACTAATTTAAATTTGGCTGTATTCACCGTTACAGTGCGACTACACCAACCAAGGCCACCCAAACAAATTTTGAATCAAATTTTCTAATCACATTTGTGACGCTGAATAACAGAATGATGTCAAATTCTACAATTTAATCTGATTCTTGTTCACTCTTGATCATATACATACACATATAAAGTAAAATATATGCTTTTAAAGCGTAAATTTGACAATTTGTGCAGATTCTATTGTTTAAATACTCAATTGTGATTGGATAATTTGTATGAAAATTTGTTTGGGTGGCCTTGGTTGGAGTAGTCACACTGTAAAGTAGCATTGGATTGCTGATACAATAGTATTGTAATATCTTGTAATCCAGTGAGTTAAAAATGATTTGATACAACAAATCAACAAACTAGTGTGTTCAGTTACAGACATAACTGGACTATAATAGTGAACTCTCACCAGCCAATCTCTCTACTGTCCAGTCGATGTCCAGTCTCATATTGCGTCAGTCCACGCACTGAGCCGGCCCCGTCCACACTAATCCGTTTTCGTTTGAAAACGCATACTTTTTTATCCGTTTTTAGCGATCGTCCACTAATAATAATAATATGTCGGTTCTTATATAGCGCATTCCACTGACAAACAATCAAATGAAAACATAGATGAAAACGGAGGTTTTCGAAAACGCTTTCAAAAGTGGAGACGTTTGAAAACGCCGCATGCATTTCTCAGATCCAGGAAAAGATTTGACCGTTTTCCGAACCGGCAGTTTTTTGTATATGTACCTTTTTATGAATAAATTAAACATTCAAGAGAGCTATATATATATTACTCTTACTTTGAAAAAATTGACCGTTCTCCGGAAAACGGCGTAAACCGGTCTGGATCTGCGCCTGGATCTATATTTGGTGCAAAAACGGAGCTTTTCAGAAACGCTTACGTCACAACTGGTTATGCAAGCCGCAGTTACCCGCAGGAAAAGAAGGGTATCTCCACAGGGCCCCCTAATTCATCAATAATATCACAAAAATGCTAGTAAAAGAATAAAAGTAATGATAGAGAAAAAGCTTTGTTTGATTAAAACGCGGTGTATCGCGGTGTACCACGCGCGCGCGTGACAAAAAGAAAAACAAAAAGCGATATAATTACTTTTATTCTTTTATTAGCATTTTTGTGAAATTATTGATTAATTAGGGGGCCCTGTGGTATCTGGCGCTATTGGAGCGTGCGTTGGGGGAGGAAAGGGGTGGGGGAGGAAAGGGGAGGGGGAGGGGAAGGAGGAACGGTGGGGCGGGGAGGGGGAGGAGGGGGTGTTTGGATAAAACTTCAATCGATCTAGCATTACTGCTAATTTGGGACACGACTCTCAACACTCATTTCTTACTACATTCTCTATTATGTACTATACACCCAACGCTCATCTCACAAGTTCGTTTTTAATGAGGGAGGAAAACCGGAGTACCAGAAGAAAAACCCTCGAAACAAGGGAGAGAACGAACTGACAAACTCAACTCACATGAAGTGCCCGATTCGTGAATTGAACCAGGCACCACAGCGTTTCATGAGAGGCGAATGCTCTCACCACTCGGCCACCACTGCTCCCTAGATGGGGGATGGAGAAAGGAGGAGGGGGAACGGGGGGAGGTGGAAGGGGAAGCGGGACGGGGGAGGGGGGAGGGAGGAGCGAGATGGGGTAGGGAGCAGGCGGGAGACGTGCACGAGGAGTTTGAGAGGTGCACTACAGTCAAAGCCAGGCTATAGAAACTGCTATAAACTGCAGATGGTTTAACGCCTGTTCTTGACAATAACGGAAGCGCATAAATTAAAAATAAGGTACAGTACCAAAATCAACAAATTACGGCGTCGAAACCACCCCTCCACATTCTCCCATCCAGATAACCAAAACAGAAAATGAGAAAAGATAGCCGGAATAAAAATCATAATCGTTAACTGTTTATACCACATACAAGCAATTCATGTTTTAGAGTAATGTTCAGTGTTTTGTACATTTGAAAATCAAAGGAATATATAAGTGTTCTTTAACGATAATAGTTTTTTCAGTTTTCACGCGTAATGAAATAATGGTTCAAATGACGTTTCGGCTGCACTGGTGGCAGCCTTCACGTGAAAACCGTGAAAACTATTATCGGTATGTCTAACTCACGCGAAACTGGCCTAAATGTACCCATTTGTTTTTTCTTAGAAAACTAAGCTAATTAATGACTAGTAGATTAAAAAACTCACTTGACCCATGTTTGGGTATAGTGGTGCCGCTGAGGGTTTGAAACCCTGGTCCTGTTTAGGACAAAATATATATACTAAAATATCCACCCTGTCTAGGACAACACCCTCTATTTTATGACCCTATTTAGGACAAAGGACAAAATACTGTCTTCTGTCTGGCAGTTCTACTGATACAGTACACAAAAATTCATCACCGACGACAATCGTGCATTACCATACCCTGTTTAGGACAGACTCACATAACATTATATACCCAGTCAAAAACCGATACCTGTCCAGTGGCACGCCCCTGTATAGCCCAGACCCTACTAACAGAACTGCACCGTGAACTTTCAGATGAAAACGAACAAATGATCGATATATCCATAGTGAAACACATGAGTTTCTCATACACACGAGACAATAGTAGTATAGTAGGGACAGGCTGATCCGAGTAGTGAGCAAAAAGAGTGAGCAAAAAGAGTGAGCAAAATAAATGAGCCAAAATGGGGAGCTGCATTAATTAAAAAGGGGTGTGGCAGGTTTGTTATTGTTATGATCAACCCGCTATTGTTTTGATAAACCCTCTATTGTGCTGCTTCGGCGTCTATTATGTCCTCCAACGGTACAATACATTCGAGGCAAATTTGAATTTCCACTCATTGAACAAACCAAGCCAAGAAGATCAATCAAGTTTAAAAGTTGCTGAGAATATGTGGATCCAGAAACATCTAATCGTTGATGAAGTAGAAGCTTTGGAGAGAGATGAAGCGTGCCATCAATTCTCTGCGATGTTGAATTTAATCTTCGCTGGATTGATGAGAGATCAAATCAAGCATGAAATGCTCAAGAACTGCCAAGGTTTTGTTCAGCCAAGCAAGCATCCCAAAATGGATCTGGAAACCTTGGACCGTTATTATGATGATGCAGTCCAAGAAATGGATTATCAAGAAGTATGGGAAACGGCATGCGATGTTTGTCATTTCATGAACATTAAACTCCACGATTCTTGGAAAAGCTATCTACCAGAACTACCAAAAGTCGCAAGAACAACGATCCACCTGGCCCTCATTGAACTCGAAAAGTATCCTCGAAGCTCACCACT
The DNA here is from genome assembly GCA_033675265.1 of Actinostola sp. cb2023. NCBI lineage: Eukaryota > Metazoa > Cnidaria > Anthozoa > Actiniaria > Actinostolidae > Actinostola > Actinostola sp. cb2023. Next base: position 50,546 of record JAUJYZ010000919.1, read on the forward strand.
CACATGTGTAGTGAGTTCTATTCTCTACTATGGACATATGAACTTGTATTATAAAGCTTATCCTTACCCAGGTTCTATTCATTTTAACTTTGTAAAAGAAGCAGAAAAAGAAGAAGAAGAACTAAATCAATTTTCTGTATCAGAAAATTGGGAGGAAGAAATCCCAAAGCAAGAAAACTGTACCCAAGAAAATATGTTTTCAAACCAAAACACAATCCTAATCAAGAAAACCTAGCTAAATAACTCTTATATTTGCTATTTGTTAAACTTGATCAAATTGAATGTAAATATTCAGTATACTGATTTTGTAATAAAATTCGTTATACACCTAAACGACTTTTTAACTTGTTGTGAATATTATATTAATTCGTTAGTTTAAGAGCAAGCGTTATTCTTTCACAAACTTTGGTAATTGTTTGGAACTGTTTTCCGTTATTGTTTAAAAATAAATTGATTTCAAAAGGATGCGCGCAATTTGAATAATTAGTCACAGTTCTCCTGAATTCACTATACCATATCTCAAGCAATATAAACAACATGCGATTATATATATTTGTGGGAATATTTCCCATGCTATGAGGTCGGATTTGACAATAAAAACATTGACAAAATGTTGGTTTTCAACAAGAAGTTTATTCAACAGTATTGCAAAGTCATAGTTTATTTACTTGTACACAGGATAATGGTTCGCATTGTGTTCTAGAATAGGCTGTTTGTAGAAGAGTTTATTCAACAAGTACTTTCGTTGATTTATAGCTGCCTCAGTTGCTTCTTCCCATCCAAAGCCTTCTGTGTCCATAAGACTTTGTTTTGTCGCCATTACTTTTCGATATTCAACATTTTTCTTTAATCCATGCATCCATTTGAGATACTCAAATAAAACAGCTCGTAGCTCTTTTCTGTATGTCGGTACCAAGTCGTTACTGGCTTTGATTTTAGCAGTCTCTGCCTTTTCGCCAGCTTGTTCATAATTATCAACTAACTGTTGCCATTTGTTCTCATGGCGTTGTATTGCTTCTATCTGAATCCGTTGCCACACACTTTCTTCATCTCCATCATGACTGTCGTTTGAAGACTCCGATGTTGTTGTGTCCTGAGACTGATTTCCAACTGAACCTGCACTTCCCTGAGTACTATCTAAACTGGATTCTTCATCCTGGTAATGAGCGGACATGGTGGCTGCGTTAGTTCTCTCTTCCTTTCTCCTCTTGACTCAAATGAACTAGTTTTTATAGCGGCCGATATATACACATTTAACACAGGCGTGGTCACCAAGCAAAGGAACCTCATTCACCATGATAATTAAACCCCACTCCAACTGGTGCTCCATGCATACATGCTTTACTTGGTTTTATGGTAGATGCAATTACACAGAAAAAAGTTGCCTTGACAGTGCGGACATATTGGTTTTGGATATCGTTTGTAGCATTCAGGCAGTAGACAATCTACGACTTCAAAGCGTCTGGTAGTACAGCGGCACGTTTCCTCTGTAGGATTAAGATCCATGAGACTGTAATGGTTACAATATCGATTGATAATCACAGCATATCCTTGTTTGAAATGAAATGTGGTTTCACAGTCACATTCTTTCTCCAGAACGATGGGGTCTTCACCAGTGTCAGCACGTTTTTTCAAATCAACCAAAAATCGTTTCATTTCAGCAAAGGTGCGACCGCACACCTGACAGTGATTCATTCGCGAGCAGGATCGAAGAAGTTCCTTCATACAGCATGTTTTCTTTCGATCCATATTGTAATAACGGATATGGTGGCCTTGTCAGTTTCCTCCCTCTCTCCTCTTGACTGTCAAATCAAAATAACTAGTTTGATTGTGGCTCCCTATATATACACTTAACACAGGCGTGGTCACCGAGCAAACGAACATCATTTACCATGGTAAATAAGCCCCAAGCCTACCTCAACTGGTGCTCCAAGTATCTATTCATCCACCCATGCATGCATGTTTATGTGGTTTTATGGTAGATGCAATTACTCAAATGAACGTTTTCTTGACACATTATTTCATCGTTTTTGGTCTGCTTCATTGGTTAGTCATTTTGTGCCGACTTTATATCATTCTTAATTTGTTCTGTGTTTTTTTTTTCCCTCTCATTTTAAAACTATTAAATTGTGGGATTGTATATATTTTTTAATCCAAATCGTGATCTCTCAAGTAAGTATAAAACTTGCTTTACTCATCGGAGAGAAAGAAGGCCTTGAATGTCCCGTTTGTCTCCGTTTGACCTGATAGTCCTCGGTTTGTCCTTATAGACCTTATAATGTCCTTAGTGTCCTTAGTTTGACCTTTTTGTCCTTGCACTTGGGAATTGAAAGAAGACTCGAGAAGTGGCTACGCCTCGTGCTTGTCCTAGCACTTCTCTCGTCTTCTTCCAATTCCCGCGTGCTTCTATTTAACAATTAGACTACGAGTTCGAGTGTTCTATGGGTCAATAGTCAACGAGCGTCGAGTTAAATATTTTAACTCATAGAAAACGAGAACGAGTAGTCTAATTGTTTTAGTAGAAACCAACTAGCATACGATATATTATTGATTTTCTGCTTTGTTTTTGTTCAAAACGCCGCCGGCTTTTTCGCTACTCACTATCTATCACTCATTTTACAATAACCTAGCGTAATCTCGCAATCTGATTGGTTCTCAGCCATTGTCAATAAGAGTACAGACACATGCAATGACGAATCGCTCGCGCACGAAGCCAGCGCGCGCTTGAAACGGTTTTTCTTTCAAACGTTATCCTTGTTTTTGGATGTTTTTTTGACTTTGTTATTGTAAAAAACAAATCGCAAGTGGTTTTCCATTGTCTGTACTCTTATTGACAATGGATTTGACGTCACAAAAATGTTCAAAACTTTGCAGTGAAACCACTCGCTACGCTCGTGGTTCCACTTGAGTTTTGAACATTTTGTGACGTCAAATCCATTGTCAATAAGAGTACAGACAATGGAAAACCGCTTGCGATTTGTTAAATAGATGGACCTTTCCGTAGTTTCCCAGAATGCTTCATGATTCTGCTCGGGGAAAAAAATATTTAGAATTGATCGTGTTTTGAGGAAAATATGACTACTGTAACGAAGAACAGAAGAAAAATATTTTATTTGCTTGATAATTTGCATCTATCTTTGTAATTCTTCTTACGCACTTTTAATTTAAAAGTCTAAGTTTTTTACTGAATTTCTTCATTCTCTCTTAATATTTTCGATCTATTTTGTACCCTGACCTCGCTTGCACGCGCAGAATCATGAAGCATTCTGGGAAACTACGGAAAGGTCCATAGTGAGTACGTTATCCAATCAGATTGCAGGATTCGTGATAGTATGCTAGTTGGTTTCTACTAAAACTCGATAGAGCACTCTGCCTCGTTTTCGATTTATTCAAGAGAGATTTAGCAAACACGACGCAACGTGAAAGAGAACGGCGCGCGCGCTGACGACTAATTGTGAAAACGACCGTTGGCGTCCTCAGCGTCATGATCATGAAGAGGACGTGAAAACAAGTGAAATTAATGGCGTCGTGAACTTGACATCGCGACGTTGTCACGGTAGTCACGCAATGACCAAATGTGATATCTTCGTTATCTAACCGTCGCGTCGTGTTTGCTAAATCTCTCTATTCGTTACGGTAGTAGCTAAGTAGAACACGTACACGCCCAAAACGAAAGGGCGAAATGCTTAACTTATGTTTGAAAAGTCATAGGCTCTAGTATTCTCGATCTGAACAAATATAATAATAATAATAATAAATAATAATAATAATAATAATAATAATAATAACAACAACAACAACAACAACAACAAACAACAACAACAACAACAACAACAACAACAACAACAATATAATAGCATATGTGCATAGCCAGCACTTACTCATCGTGGCATGTGCAATTTTTGCCAAAGTTTACAATCATTTCAATATATGGGGCCTTCCTCGTGGTTATGTCTGCCACAGCAATTTCGAAATGCTGGCAGATTTTGCAAAGCACAGAAATCGCAAAGTTTGTAAGCTTTGAGTTCGTGACAACGTCGCGACGTTAAGTTCACGACGCCATTAATTTCACTTGTTTTCACGTCCTCTTCATGACGCTGAGGACGCCAACGGTCGTTTTCACAGTTATTCGTCAGCACGCGCGCCGTTCTCTTTCACGTTGCGTCGGGTTTGCTAAATCTCTCTTGAAGAAATTGAAAACGAGGCAGCGTGCTCTATCGAGTTTTAGTAGAAACCAACTAGCATACTATCATTAATCCTGCAATCTGATTGGATAACGTACTCACTATCTATTGAGTGATAGATAGTGAGTAGCGAAAAAGCCGGCGTTTTGAACAAAAACAAAGCAGAAAATCAATAATATATCGTATACTAGTTGGTTTCTACTAAAACATTTAGACTTCTCGTTTTCTATGAGTTGAAATAGTTAACTCGACGCTACGCGCCTCGTTGACTATTAGGGACCTAAAGCATCAGAAAATTCTACGACGCGAACGTGAGGACAACGGCGCGCGCACTGACGAATAATGTTCAAAACGATCGTTGACGTGACGGCAATCTACGACGTGAAAACAGGTAAAATGCCGTCGTAGATGGCCGTCACGGACGTCAACGGTCGTTTTGAACATTATTCGTCAGTGCGCGCGCCGTCGTCCTCGTTCGCATCGTAGAATTTTCTGATGCTAAGGTCCCTAATGACTCATAGAACACTCGAACTCGTAGTCTAATTGTTAAATAGAAGCACGCGGGAATTGGAAGAAGACGAGAGAAGTGCTAGGACAAGCACGAGGCGTAGCCACTTCTCGAGTCTTCTTTCAATTCCCAAGTGCTTCTATAACTCTAGATAGAGCACAGCTTTTCCGAGTTTTCTATTTCTTTTATAAAATACAATTATGATTTTAAAGCAAGTTTTCAATTTAGTTCGTTGCAAAAATATTTGAATTTCTGCGCGCTCGTGCACTGTGCTCTCATAGAGCACGCGGAATACGCATCCTTTGGCCAATCAGAGCGCGCGTTATATCATATATTATATAGTTATTTTATAAAATCTGTTAGAACGTTAGACTTGCCAAATGTTTAGTGCCTTGTGAATCTACAAGATGTATCTTGACAATCTTATCTAAGACTGTTTGTGCCATTGCCGATATATAACCCTCAAGACTGCTATTTTGAATAAATTGGACACAAGTAACGTACGTCGAAGGGGCCTGTTTCTCGCGAAGCTCCCGATAGCTTTTAGGAAATCGATATGATTTTAGTACTTGGTTTTCGGCTCGAAAAGCTATCGAGAGTTTCGAGAAACGCACCCCAGACATAGTAGCGACTCGCCGGATCAGCCAAGCAGAGTGGACAATTTAATAGCCTTGCTGCAAGGACCAAGATGGAATGTTCACAAAGCGCACGTGACATACGAATACTTCTAATTCGAATTGGATATAATTATAACTAGCTAATTTGCTATTCCATTATTGGGTTATACGATGGTAACCTTTAAAACAGCTGGAAAACAGTTTTGAAATATGAGTAAAGAGAACAAAAATGTAAGCATTTATAGTCTTATAATAAAATACAAAAATCTGATTCTGTTAAATATATTTTTTATATTAATGTAAAGTGTAAGCATCAGAATTTATAGTTTAAGTGAATAGCACTGCAAAAGGAGAGAAAATAGAAACGTTTTTGCTACAGCCTTTATACCCTCTCCTATTACCCTACCCTACCCCACTGGGGTTGAAATTTGTTACGCGCATGCAAATGAAAATAATCAATTACAGTCGCGAACGTTGGCCACAAATTATAGAAGAATGCCCTTTTACTGCTAAGGTAAACTCATCTTCAGCTAACAATTATTGTTTACTGCACAAAATATGTACACTTTTGGCAAAAATTCGTGAACAAAGTACAAAATATTTGGAGACAATAGCACTGCACCAGAACCAGAACGATGTCGATTACAAAGTGAAAGTCGTAAATTTTATTGATATTCGCGGCCTCGGTGCGAAGCGTAGATAAAATAACCCAAGCCAAATTTTTCATATGTCTTAGAACAATATATAAGTAGCTCATAGCATGAATTTTAGAAAGAATAAACGTGTGACACCTAGTGAAAATCCTTCTCGCGTTTCTAAGCTCAACTCTTATTTCTCGTTGTGTGAAATTCATTGTCGTTCTAAAAGTGACTTTCTGATTTTCAGAGAAATGCTAGGATTACAGTTTTATGCCAAAACAGACTGCAAACTATTATTGAATCAAGATATGGAGATAGAATGGCCATAGCTTTCTTCCATTTTGCACGCGAACGAAGTTTTGGGACCTACCAAATAACTTAGGATTTTGCCTGTTTTCAAAGCCGCCGACAGCCAAAATCGATTTATGTTAATTTTTGAATTTTCGGGCCGTAATTTGAAAAACGAACTACACCACGTTTGTTTACTTGGTAATGCCTATCTACAAACCAAAAACGAACGGAATCTAAATTTTGACTGTGACCGTTTTATTTTTATTTTGCTCGATATTAGCAGCCATTCGCTCTTAAGTCCCAGTCTCCTCTCGGAATTAAAAATGGCGAACCGATCTACAGATTTCGCTTAAAAATAAATAAACCACAAACTATTCCGGTGACCTCTTCTTCTTTATTCAACCTTAAAATGACGGTATTTATCAAGTCTACAGCCTAATATGTGAATTTCAAAAACATCTGATAACAGAAGTTTTCCCTCACTCACCCTTTTGTACCTCTCTATAATTTCTGTCGCTCAAGTTATAACAACAAAATAATTGCCTAATATGTAGGTGGTATATACTTCTTTTATATATTGTTCTTCAATTATTCAGTTTGTCATTACTGTTTATATGTTCTCGATTACAAATTACTATTCATTACAACTGTAAATGCAATTCCATGCATGTCCGAGAGGGCCTGGAAAACGTATCAGTACTTGTGGTCAGCAGTATTCATCATCAAATCAGAGGTCGACCATTTTACTTGCAGACCTTGTAGCTCAGCTATATTATCTTGTTTCGCATGGAAAAACACCATGCAGTCATAAATTTTAAACGCTGCATAGTTTGTCAATGCATAAAGGAAGAAGAGCTGGTAGAAAACTATGGTGGCCTACGAGTGCCATAAGAAATTTTGAGAAATTATCTGTTTTTCTTCAAAAATATTCGATAAAATTCATTTTTTTTAATAATTGTTTTATTTTTATTTGAAATATAAATATTTTTTCTATTTTAATTTTCAAAAAAAAAAAATAAAATAAAAATTAAATTAATACATTTTTTTAAAATTTGAATTTCTTTAAAAAAAAAAAAATAAAAAAAAAAAAAAATAATAAAAAATTAAAATAAAAAAATAAAAAAAACCCGTGGCCTATGAGTGCCATAAGCCCACGAGTGCCATAGCAATGGCCTATCAGTGCCATAGACCATAATGCAACGGAGCCTTTCCCACAAGGCATCGCGGGACACAGGCCTACTTCCATCATGGCGGCACGTATAAGAAATTCTGAGTGGCACAATGATGATGCACTCAGAGAAGATTTGCAGAAATATGTCCGTCAAAACCTTAGGCGAAATGAAATTCTAGACTTTGTTGAAGCGGATTATCCCATGTATGCATGGAGTCTACGGAGCCTTTGTCGAAGACTGCAGTATTTTGACATAAAGTTTACAGATTATGAAGTTGACCTGGGCGAAGTACAAAGTGCCGTGGATAAAGAGTTGGAAGGGCCAGGGAAGCTTCTAGGATATCGAGCCATGCAGCAAAAAGTCCGCGAGGTGCATGGACTGAATGTGCCTTGCGATTTAGTTTATGCTGTGATGGGTGAAGCTGATCCAGAAGGACTCGAAGCTAGAGGAGGAGTAGGGAAGCCAAATCGACCACGCAGAAAGAATGCTTTTGTTGCTGGTGTAAGTACAATTATTGCTTCAAGTCCAGGCATTTAAATAAATGTAAAAGTAGTCTGTAGTAGGGGCCCATCTAAGGTACATGTAAGCTGATATCAATAAATTGAATTGAATCCCTATAAACAATGGTGATCATCTCTACCATCCTACATTGTGTAGGAACCAGGCCCCTGGGTCAGTCACACTTGTAGTTTGCAAAAGGAGATGTGTGTAAAATGGTGAATTTGAAATATCTTTGGCAAAGCTGTCTATAGGTTTTTTAATATAAATTGCTCTGTCCAAGCGTGCGATAACAGAGTAAACATTTTATTTATTCACAACAGGGTGCAGATTGTACAATGTCACTGGATGGACACGAGAAGCTTTGTGGCTATCAGAAGTCCATGTTTCCATTATGTATTTATGGTGGTTTAGATACCTATAGTGGGAGGATGAACTTCCTAAGAGTTTGGACAACCAATAACAACCCAAAGATAATAGGAAGGTTTTACTTTGAATATCTACATGAAACCAGAGGTAAGATTACTATATGTATGTGCATATAAGCTTACATTGCTATGGGCCTGGCTAGAGTTTTACAAAGTGTCCATAACTTACAAACATACATGTACATGTAAACATTTTGAATAAATTATTGTGAGGATTTCTTTGTACTTGGGCATAATAATTATGTCAATAGTCAATATAAATACTGACATTTCGAGCCTTAAGGGCCCTGGCAAACTAGGAAACATTGAACAATTTTTGTTTCCACAACGTTTTGCGTGCGTGCAAACTAGGAAACATTTAGGATAGCAACTTACAATGTTTCTGCATATGTTTAGGCATTTTGGATCAGTATGATGGAATACACACTAAACCAACATTGATGCCAATAGAGTGCAAACAATATAACCATGAAATAGTGTTTTCTACTGTTTCATCAGTGCTATTTAGTACTAATTAGTTAGTACTGTTTCATGGATATATTGTTTGCATTCTAGAACCTGGAGTAATACTCAAATGTTTTGTCTTTAATTTACCTAGAAACTACTATGTACATTCTTATATATATATTCTTTCCATAGTTTTGCCACGGACATTGAGAATAGATAGAGGGACTGAAACGGATGTAATGGCCACAATTCATTGCTTGCTTAGAGAGAAACATGGTGATTTGGAAGATGCAACAGAGGCTGTACTCTATGGACCCTCAACCCAAAATAAAATAGAAAGATGGTGGAGGGAGCTTCTGGAAAGAATGGAGAGATTTTTCAAAGACCAACTAAAGGCATTAGTTGAAAGTGGAGATTACGATTCTAGTGACCAAATTGACAGGTATAGCATGTTATTATGGTCATTATTGGTGGTCTAGAGTGGTTGTCAGGTTGTCAAAGTACATTGCAAACCCTTGTTGGTATGTGTTGGGAATTGTTTGAACCATTTGAACACTATTGCCAACAATGTTGAGCCAAACAAGATTGGGTGTTGTTGGGTTCGTTTGCATGGGGCTTAGTACATGTACAGTTAGCTACCTTTCCCCCTCCCTTTCCAATACTGTAAGTATTAAGTATACTGTAAGTAATGTAAATAAGTGTTTTAGCTTTTTGGATTGCTGTGCTTAATAAATGTATGTAAATGTATGACACTCACAGCTTAAACTTTGTATTGCCTGTTTTAACTAAATCATTATAGTATACATGTAGCTAAAAACTAGCAATCTTTATTTCATCTAGTATTTAAACAGGTGCAATAATAATATTGTATAATAATTTATGGTGTTTTGTATTATTACCATGTTCTCTTTTTTTAATTCATTTTTAGAGATGTATTAGCCTTTGTGTACATCCCTGTTGTCCAGAAGGAACTAGATGTCTTCAGAAAGTGTGTCTGGAGCAACCATAGGACCCGTAAGCAAAAAGGAAAAGAACTGCCAGCAGGGGTCCCTGAGCACATATACCATTTTCCTGAACAGTATGGTGGAGAAAAGTGTGGTATTGACATTACAGAGGAACAACTACTAGAAGTTGCTGAACTATCTGATGTTCTTGAGGGCACTGATGATTATCTGAAACCAGCTGTGCGTAGAGAATGTGAGCAGTATTTGCCAGATACAGATGATATTGAGCCTGCAGAAGCTAAGGATGCTTACGTGTACCTAAAATCACATGTTAATAAGAATGTATTTTGAAATTGAAATTAGCCTGATTAAGGTGAGAGGGAAACAGCTTTTCGACAGGAATGTGCCCCAATACTAATGAGATCCAGAACATCATGAACGCATGCGTAATTAAGCATGTCCCACATGTCTTGAATGCTAGAGTAACCAGGCTCAAGTAGAGAAAATTACTCTGGTTTGCTCGACTTGGGTCCCAATGATTGTGTGTACACCTGGGGTATAGAGGGACTGACTTGCATCCTCATGATTTAGTCTAAATTTCCCTCATGAGTGATACTTGACTTAGAACTTTCGCAAGGGATGTTCGATGTTAAATGTCCCTCATGGAACAATAAAAACCAAGGTGATCATTAATTACTTAGGAGGACCAGATTGGAAAAAAGCATAGCTTTATCTGTAAATTCCTCGTTAAATAAAGTGTTATTATTATTATCATGGTATTAATAATGCAATGATATAGTTGTAATTATGAATATTTATAACAAAATGTTTATTTTCTCTACATGTACATCTGCTCATCTCATGTAAGGATTTTGCCTTCTGACCCTCCTCCCCTTCAAAAATTAGTTAGACTGAGAATGGGGCAAAGAAAACAGCAAAATTAAATTAGTCAAATTATATAAATACAACTTATTTATTGAGAGCAAGATTTACATGTACATCTTTTTGCTATTTTTACAATAACAGATAAACCATGTAAAATGTATATGAAATAAAAAAAATATAAGTTCCTTAATACTACATATCTCTATTTTCTTCTTAAAAATGTACCAAAGGGCTGATCAGAAGCCAAATCGAACAGAAACAAAGAACGTCATGACATCAGTTTTCATTTCAATACTTGATATCCTAGTGTCATGTAATAAAATAAAAGGGTGTGCATAAATATAAGCTTAAAGTCAAATATTTTTCAGTTGCAGCAGCCTGCAATATTTATTACATTTGTGCTCTAACAAAAATCTGTCCATTACCAGAAATCCGGTACAGCTCAGCGGTAAGATCGCAGGCGCTTAATTGTATTTTTTGGTGACTGTTGCGGCGATCTTTCTTAAGTTTTCATTAATATTCTTTCTAACATCTTTATCATCAGTGAAAACAAAGTGACGATCGGGAATATAATGTTCCAGGAGTGAAATATAAGGGAATTGTGCGAGTTCAACGCTAAGTTCTTCCTCACTTCCGGTTAAATTATTCACTTCCGGTTGTAAAGAAAATTGCTTTACGTTACCATACCATTTCTTTAACAATGGATATGGAATATCCAGAGCAAAAATTACTTCTGTAGGAGTGATGATCTGCCAGCATATGATAAATCAGGCTCACAAACTTTGATTTTTCGTAGTTCTTCAGTGCTCGAAATGTTGAAAACGTCAGACATTTTTGTAGTAGATTTCTCAATAACTTCAGAAGGCCTGGAACCAAATGAGCTATATATAAACAGACCTATGCATCATGGGATACAAAATGGCAGAGAAGGAGAAGCTGAAATGTGGCATACAAAGTAGTCGAGTTTGGACTTTAAATGGCTCTTTCGAAGCACTGTTTGTGGTCAGCTGCGAAGAAGATATATTCAAGATTTTCAAATGCAATTCAGAACAGTATTTAAGAGGATTTAGATGCATATTTCTGGCCCTTTTACTGGCCTTATATTGGAATGATCGAAGTCCACTTATGCAATGGTGAGAAGTGCTGTACCGAAGCTACAAGAACGTGTGTTTGTAAGGTATTTCACTACTCGTTATGAAGCAATATGGGCATAAGGAGACTATTTTGACGCTAATTTTGTTCTATAAAAATCGAACAGCTTTATTAACTGCAAATCACTCGAGTTTCATACATGTTATGAACGACATTACAAAGTTTACAAAATCGCTTATGCACTTTCGTGAATGTAAAGGGATATTGAAATAAAACCAAGAAAGTAACAATATTTTGTCAATCTCCGTACATTCCTTTTGCATGAAAATTGATCGCTCATATTAAATTTAAGTGCGATAAATACGATACTGCGCATGCTTCGCGACATGTTGTATGGGATTTCTGGTAATGCGATAGCAACATGGCTCAGATTCCCAGAACAAAACAGAATGTCGTCACTCTTGTCGTTTTCAGTCAGTTCAGAACTTGCAATCTCTGGATCGCACAGATGGTACTTGATGCCCTGAATATCCAAAACCATCAACTGCTTGTTGGACCTTTCATAAGTGTAGTGAACGAAAGCCTCAGTCTTTAAGCTGACCTCGCCTATGTCATTACCACAGATTGAACCATCGTTGTTAATATACTTCTCAAATGTGTCTCCATCTATGTATTCTTCTAGTGTTATCGCTTCTCCATTTAGAGTAGAACAATAAACTTTCGTGTACGTGAAAGTTTGCCCGAATTGTAGGATCGGTCTTTCTAGCTCCATGTTTTGGGCAAAGTTCCTCACAAGGGCGTTCAACTGTACAGCCTTCCTGGTATGAGTTTCGATTGACTCAAACAATTCCTCCATTTCCGCTTATCTATCCTGTTTGTATCGTTTCAACACAAACTTTCCTCGAGGCAGTCCGCCGATGGACGTAACCATAAATGCATGGCGAAACGCTCCGCTGGCAAATGGGGCTTTGTCAACAGACAGTTTGACCTCCAACGGCGCTAACCATTCTCGTTTTGAGACGGAAAATTCCTCCAAGCAGAGCGTTACAATCTGGATCTTTGGAACGATAAGCCTCCCAAGCTTTAACATCTGGCTGAGCGGCACAGAGGCTGCCACAGTAGGAGTAGCTGCATTTTTTGGTGGCGCCTTTTTGGGGCTTATTACTGGAGTACTCTTGGCATCAGTCGTTCGAGATTGGCTTACATGTATTAACTCATGCTCAATAAACCGGATATGAATTACTTTCCAGTTTTTAATCTGGGATGTATCAGTGTAGGAGGGCCCTCTTTCACCATCTAGCACATCGCAATCGAGCTCAGTATTGAAATGATCCTTACAGGCTTGCATGATGTCATCTAGCGAGCGCTCCTGGCCCATTGGCACCATTGTTAGTGGTCCGATCCTCGAATACTTTTGACATCGTCCTTCAACATTTGAGCTCAGGCGTTGTACAGTTATAAATTCACTTTGTGCTTCGTCACTTTGACGGCCAGCCCGCTTTTTGCTCACCTTCTCCTTATATTTGTTCCAGTCGACTTTTCGCTTTGGATTTGACATTGCGATCGTGACCTGCAAGAACACACGTGGAGTAAAACAACACGGGAAGCAGTTGTCCCGAACTGCATTATGGTCTATGGCACTGATAGGCCATTGCTATGGCACTCGTGGGCTTATGGCACTCATAGGCCACGGGGTTTTTTTATTTGTATTTTTTTTTTTTTTTTTTTTTATTTTTTTAAAGAAATATTTTTTTTTTTTTTTTTTGAAAATTAAAATAGAAAAAATATTTATATTTCAAATAAAAATAAAACAATTATTTAAAAAAATGAATTTTATCGAATATTTTTGAAGAAAAACAGATAATTTCTCAAAATTTCTTATGGCACTCGTAGGCCACCATAGAAAACTCTTCTTCCCATAAGAAACTAGTAGCAGCTATCAAAGAAAGGGCTTCGTATGGTGACTTAAGATATTCCGAGGTTTGGTCTTCACTGGAAAAGCTCTCGCCTCAGAGCTTGAGCTTAAACAAACGTCATTACACGGAAGGTGCTACCAAGATGCTACCCACACAGGGATGTTGAAGAGGGCGAAAGAAAGATATGAAAGGGAACTAGCCGACCCAGTTGAGTCAAGACGAAAGTCATGTAATGCAAAAGAGTCAGAAGCAATCTATCAGCTCACCCGATCGAAAACAACACCTTATAACAGAGATGTTTGCTTTTTCTGTGAAGGCATTGCAGGCTATCGGGAAACTCTCCGCGCCGTTAGTACCATGTCTGCTGGTCAATCACTTTATGATGCTGTTGAACTATCAGGAAATGACAAACTGCATGTCAAACTGTCCACTGCAGTCAATGTAACTGATGCTCATGCTATTGATATAAAATATCACAAAAAAATGCTGGGCAAACAATGCATCAAGTGTACTCCGCAAGCTTATAGTTGCGATCAGACGTATAGTCGTAAAATGTTAAAGCAGCTGATCCAGAGCGACATTTCTGGTGTCGAGTTTCACAAGCCGAAGAGAGTTAATGAATCAGAAAGGGTAAAAATCAAGGAAACCAGAGATGCTGCCATACAGTTATCTGAAGATGTGAGAGATGATATGAAGACGCTATATGATGCGGCTTTGCTTCTGAGAAAAGCTATCCACAGATCTACAAAGTGGGTATTTGATGGGTCACTGGATACTATTTCGAAAGATAACTTTCCAGAAGAGATGTACTGCTTTTAGAGATGGGTGATTAATGGTCCAAACACCACACTCTCTGCAGATGAGAAATGTGCCGAAGGTCACAAGCGTGCAATGAGTCTCGTCCAGAGTACCGCTTTCATGTGCCTGACAGAGCGCCAAATCGGGAATAAGAAATCGTGTTCAAATCAACTCGGGAAATGCCACAACAACTAGCAGTTGGTCTTGCCACCCATCAGTCTATTCGAAGTAAAGAGGTGGTTTTAAAACATGCTGCATGGGTTTGGAATGTCTGTAGAATATAATAGACTTCTAAGAGTAGAATCCCAAATAGAGGCAAGCGTTTGGAAACGCATGGAACAGAACGATGGTCTGTTTCTACCACCTGATATAATAGAAGGGAGGCATATTTTCTTTGCCATCGACAACGTTGATTTTGCAGAAGATACGTATGATGGTCGGCGCACTTTACACGGAACGTCTATGGCAATCTACCAAAAGTGCCATCCGTACGATCAGAAGCCTGATTTAAGGTATAAATCAAATTCCTCAATTATCTCATTTTAAATTATATGAGTGAGTAATCTGTATTTCCACGCAAAGACTGGTCATTTCACAGTTTAAATAAATATTCTTCCCACC
The DNA here is from genome assembly GCA_033675265.1 of Actinostola sp. cb2023. Taxonomy (NCBI): domain Eukaryota; kingdom Metazoa; phylum Cnidaria; class Anthozoa; order Actiniaria; family Actinostolidae; genus Actinostola; species Actinostola sp. cb2023. The sequence goes on from JAUJYZ010000919.1 coordinate 65,585, forward strand.
GTTTTTACCTAGTATTCTCTTTTTTAATAAATAGATTGGATCCTGACCGAGCAGACTTGAGCCGATCCATCAAGGATCTTCGCCATCATTATCCGTCTTGTTGGAATGCCCCAAACCTCCCTCCAAACCACCAACCCCACTTCATCCTGCATTTGGTTTGTTTACTGAAATGGACATTCCAGTAATATTAAGCCTAGATGATTATGCTTGGATGGTAGCACGCAGTCTGACCGGAGATACAAATCACGATGACATGCAAGTGAGTCAAGAAAGCGAGGTTTGCCAAAGCACAGTTCCTGTATGGTCTGGATACAACTCACTTGTCAACGATGCCATGCCCGTAACAAGAGTAGGTGCACCTCCCTTGATGGCAGCCCCTGCACATGAGTAGAACACCCTGCTCACGGTGCTTATGCAAGCACAGGCAATAAATGTGAAGGTTGTAGGTGCGAACAGAAAGACAGTCATCTCGCTTGACATGGGTCTCTACCTGCCCGCGAAAAAGCTACAGATGTCTCGTGCTGATCCGAACCAAATGATTCTTCGCCCAGGGGAGCTGCACATTGTAATGGCCCAGCTGAGAACACTTAAAAGCATTCATCGAGAACAGCGGCATTGACATGGCTTGGGTGGAATCAGAGCTATACGGTCCCTCTACCGCCAAGCAGATTTTAGATGGCAACCATGTGAAGAGAGGAGAAACAGCCCACCTAGTAACTTTGCAATCCCTCTTCATTCTCTATCTAGAGGCGTTTCTCCAGCAGGAGTCACACTCATGCAAGATTCACCTTGAACAGCTGGCAAAGCAGTTGGGTAAGGCATGCTTTAGTGGAGAGAGAACGCAAGTGAAGGAAGCCCACCAAGAAATGGTGAACACCATGAAGACCATTGGAATCTCTACCGCCAAGCAGATTTTAGATGGCAACCATGTGAAGAGAGGAGAAACAGCCCACCTAGTAACTTTGCAATCCCTCTTCAATCTCTATCTAGAGGCGTTTCTCCAGCAGGAGTCACACTCATGCAAGATTCACCTTGAACAGCTGGCAAAGCAGTTGGGTAAGGCATGCTTTAGTGGAGAGAGAACGCAAGTGAAGGAAGCCCACCAAGAAATGGTGAACACCATGAAGACCATTGGAATCTTGGACAAGATGAAGGCTTTTGATGAAGTGCACGATAACAACGCCATGTTTAAGGTTTTCCATCATTACATGCAGATGGTATTGGAAATGCTGATGTTTATCAGAGCAGTCCGTACAGGTGATTGGGTACTCCATTTGAAAGCTCTTGAGTTATTTACAAAGTATTTCTTCGCCCACGACAGACTCAACTACGCGCGTATGATTCCGTTATACCTGGCAGAAATGAAAGCATTGCCAAACACAGACCAGGAGATCTATGCAGAATTCCAGAATGGAAACTGGGTTGTAAACAAGAACCCTCGTGTAGCTTTCTGCGCACTTGGTGCTGACCAATCGTTAGAGCATATCAACCGCTCTATGAAAGTAACTGGAGGTTTAGTTGGAATCACTCTTAACACAAGTGCACGTACAAATTTTTTTCTGATCGCCCCAGAACTGGCCAGATTAGCAGGTCAAGCCAAGGATATGGTAGGTGTCTCACCAAAGATCGTAGAGTGGCATCATAATCTTACAGCTGCATTGTTATCCCGCGAAGATAAATGCATCAAGCAATTATCAAGCACTATCAGGAACTATACAAATCCCTTTACTAACGAGGGTGGTGACTTATTTAACCTAGTAACCAAAGTAGTAATGCCAGAGGATGTCAAGAAAGATCTATGTGAGCAAAGCAGTATTGGAAGCAAGCTATTTGATGAATTTGTAAAAGAACGTATCCAGAAAGGGAAAGAAAATATATGGTCACCTATGAGGAAACGGAAACTGCTTACATGGAAAACGACGGCGAAAAATACCAAGTTAAAGACTGCGCAGAACAAAGTGGTTGAGCTACAAGAAGATATATGCCTCTTTGCTCGCATGGTGATGGTTGCAAAGTCCCGACCAGAGATTGATATCAAGGAAGCAGTTGGAGTGTACGAGTTTTCTCTAGTACCTAGATCACTTTTCGCAGCAGATGGAACAATGCTCCATTGTTCCACGAAAAGTGCATTAATGGCCATTATTGAGAAACAGACACTGACTACGCATCCCAGCACAGAATCCGGAGAGGTTCCAGCAGAGCAAGAGAAGGTCTCAATTGTAGATGGCATGGCAGAGTTGCAGTCACTTCATAAACCGACGTGGATAGCAACCTGCTCTCAACTTGCTGAACATTTCACTGATCACTTATTCCAGCAGTACATCGAAAGCGATGAAATCCATCTAGTTTTCGACAGATACGATGTTCCAATGTCTCTGAAATCAGCCACAAGAGTACGAAGACAAGGTTTCCAGGACCCAGTGTACTACAGGATAACAGACTCAACCCATATTGGCAAGTTGCAGATGAAAAGGCTTTTGTCGCACAACAATACTAAGATGGAACTTACTGAATACCTTGCAAGAAAGACACTAGAGCACGCAGAAACCAAGGGAAAACCTCTTGTTGTAGCCTGGGGAACTGAATGTGAAGCGACTCACAAAGATGTGACGCACCTCCGAAGCACTGAGGAAGAAGCTGACACAAAGATGTTGCTACATGCTGTCGATGCTGCTGCTAACGGAACGACAACAATTACCATCCATTCACCAGACACAGATGTCTTTATCCTATCTTTGCGAAGGTATCCAGAGCTCTGCGAGGAAACATATTTCGTTACTGGAAGCGGGCAGAGGCACCGAGTGATCAAGTTAAGACCGATTGTACAGACCATTGGCAGTGCTAAGACTGCAGCCCTACCCGCGCTTCATGCATTGAAGCGGTGCTGATAACACTGGGAGCTTCGCTGGAAAAGGAAAAGCCACGTGGTGGAGAGCCTTCCAAGAGGCAGATCTAGGGATCATTACTGATCTGGCTAGACTTGGAACTACCGAGTATCCAACTGCAGATATCATGGCCGCAATCGAGAGATTAATTTGCCAGGTCTATGTTCAAAACACATCGATCTCCACTGTGAAAGAACTACGATGGTGGCTTTTCCATAAGAAGCAGGCTCAGTCGGAGAAATTGCCACCAACTCAAGCTGCACTGCGAGAAGCAATAATGCGAGCCCACTATCAACTAATGGTCTGGAATAGCGACACAATACCTGCTCCTCAGCTACCCTCCCCGCAAACCTTTGGTTGGATGTTAGAAGATGACCAATGGCTGCCTGTAATGACGACTGTACCACCAGCACCTGAAGCTGTAATAATTCATTTGGTGAAGTGCGGCTGCGTGAAAGACAGATGTGTGGACTTGTACGGACTTGTGCAGCTGCTCCGATAGCAAGGACCTGTGTGAAAACATCTACAACCAAGATGATATATTTGACGATGAAGATCAGGATGATGTTGCACTATTGTTATTATTACGTGCGACTACATGTATTGTCACAGAGATCTTGTATTATAATCTGAAAGTAGCAATATATTTTGATAAATATATTTTGTGGAGATAGAAACACACTTTGAGTACAATAAATCAAAGTGAATAATAAATAATTACTGTTGATGCCATTAATTAGAGATTGGTATGGCATTTCGGGTTATTTCATTATAAACCTCGTTTACATGTTTACTGGCTCGCGTGACCAATTGTTTTGTAAAAAAAGTACTCTAGAAATAATACAACATTTGTCTTGTATATATATAAGGAAGGTCAAAAAGGACTCCAGGTCATTAGACTAGCCTCGTTTCCATGTTAGCCCAATCACGTGACCACCCTTACCACAGGAAAACATCTAGTCGTGTCTAGAACCTTGAGAATCTCCATCTCAGTGATTTTTGTGCAGTTTCATTCAGAGTACTTAAAGTTATAGCCAATTTACTATGGTAGCCTCGTTTCCATGCTGGGGAATTTACGCCATGTTTTTAAACCCTCATAAAACCGGTCGGTGCGAGTTCGGTGAAAGTGCCATCAAAATTTTTCATGTTCTTTAGGGTCCCCTTATGACATCTAGACTGGTGGCTTGCTTGCAGCACAAAATTCCCACGGGACTTTATTTTATGACATATCAAAAACTGAGAATTGCTCGATGGTTCAAAAATAGAAACGTCGTACAACGACATGATTGACAGGCAATAATTAGCATAAGGCCCGGGTCGCATATGATAACTTTCTGTTTACATTAGAGGCAAAATCTGTCAACACGCGACACTTTTATATGCGACCACCACGTTTGATGCTGGTAGAAATATACAAAATTCCTCAAAAGTTCAAAGATGCCGAAGAGAAGCCCCAAAGTTGGTGGATTTGGAAGAAAATAGCTTAAACAAAGGGTTTCTTGATCGAAGCTGTCAACACTTGTCATAGAAATACGAAACAGAACTGTGCTAGCCACAAGAACCAACACTCGTTCTTTGAACACTCGTAACAACAGCATGGGCGAATACTTTGACCCTCGTTTTTCTCGCAGTTTTTTCGCGCCTGGACCAAGTCCACATAGCGGTATTTATCATAACGTGCCTGCACCAAATCCAAGTAGTGGTATTTATTAAAACGTGCCTACACCAAGTCCAAGTAGCGGTATTTATCAAAACGTGCCTGGACCAAGTACTAGTGCAAGTAGCGCGTACATTGCAGCGAATCCGCCACAAAATGAAAAGCGCCTTCAAGTTCAGGAGACGTTGCTAATAAAGCCCAAGCAGTATGTGAAATGGGACCACACTGAACAGTCATACCTTATAAGCCTCTGGGCTGATCGATTTGATCGTCTTGAAAGCAAAGATGCAAGGAAGGTCTGGGAAGAGATTGTGCAGGAACACAACAAGAAGTTCAACACGACTGGGCACACTGGGGACAAATGCAAGTTCAAAATGAAATATCTGATAGACAAATATAAATCATCTAAAGACTGGAATCTTAATCAGTCTGGGGGACATCGACGTCAGTCCATATTTTACGAAGAAATAGATGCCGTTCTTGGCTGTAGGGACATAGTAACCCTTCGTAATGTTGCAGGGGCAGGATGCAGTGATACGAGTACTAGTTCTATAAACACTAGTTCTAAGGAAGAGGATAGCACAGAGACAGATCGATCCCAGTACAGGAAGAAAAGACAGAAAACTGAAGAAGGACAAGAAAAGAAAGAGAGCACATATTGAGCTGAAAGACGACGAGGAACGACAAATGTTAAAAGATTCCTTTGCGGGCCTCCAAGATCAAAGGAAAGAAATGAGCGCATTCATGACAAACTTCAACAGGGTGCAGGAACAACAAGCAAACACGATGAATTCTTTGGTGGGTGCGCTAACCAATTTCCTACAAAGCAGCAACAAGAATTGACTTGTTTAATGTTTGAACTTTTATTTTATAAGAACACTATAATCACAGACATTTCAGCCAAAAACCCATCATCATGTTTCTGTTTAAAATATTGAGCAATTTCAATTAAAAAACAAGTTCAAAATTCGTATTGATCAGTTTAAGATCAAGCTATAGACGACATATATAATCATTTAATTATATTCTAACTATCAATTATTATTATATTATATCACAGTGATGTACAGTAATAAATCTTGGACCAAGGTAATGTTTTTTACAAAATTCGTATTGATAAGAATGATTTTTATATTTTACAGATCAAGCTATGATATAATTGATTTTTTAACATATTTAATCCCATGATATGTGACGTACAAGTCAGATAAACGAACAGTTTATATTAATAAAATAGCAGGTACAGTTGAAAGTTTACAGTGATTGTTTTAGGAAATCCCGAATGTTGTCTCCATCACGCAATACATCCGCTGCAACATTCGGTGGGCACTGATTGTCACCATCTTCTTCTCCCTCATCCCAGTCATCGCCATTTCGCAGACATATGCTATGTAAAACTGCACAAGCCACAGCACACCGAACTGCAAACTCCACGGAGCTGTCAAAGCGTTTTATAAGAATTCTCCATCTATTTTTAAGTATGCCAAACGCACACTCGACCTTAACTCGAGCAGAGGATAATTCTTTGTTGAACTGAATTTCATCTGAACCTTGAGTTCCTTCTGGAAAGGGTTTCATTAGCCATGGACTTAGCGGGTAGGCACTATCGCCAACAAGATATGGCCCTATTTCTTGGTCAGACACAATTTCTGTTGGAACAGTAAGAATTACTCTTTGCTCTGCTCTTGTAAAGACTCGACTTCTTCTAAGTACACGACCATCGTGCATGCTTCCCGGATATCCACAGGAAAAATCAAGAAAAATATTTTTACCATCAACAACATCTTGAATTATAAAATCGTGCTGTTGATACGGGCTAAAATAGTCTGGTGCACTGTCCATCAGCGCTTTTATCCTAACATGGGATCCATCGATAGCTCCAACAACGTTTGGTAGATCGGTCAGCTCGGAGAAAGTGTCAATACACGCGGTCACTTCTGCCAGAGTTTCGGGAAATTTTATGTGGTCATTCCTAATTTCATAGAGGCCATTAACGACGTCTTGAACTGCCTCAATGACTGTAGATTTACCAACGTTGAAGACAGGACCAATTGTTGAATAGCAATTTCCATGTGCAAGTCTATATAGTCCTAATGCCAGCACTTTCTCAGGCGGTAAACAATCTCTATACCTTGAATTTTCTCTCTCGATCCTTGCACCAAGAATATTTCGTATTACTTCAAAAGTGTCTCTGTTGACTCTTATTTGCTGTCGAAAATATTCTTCTGGTATCGTATCGTTAAAATGTATGTCAAACCAAGATTCGACTGGACGGTGTGACGTACCGGCACGTCGGGCATCCCTCGCGTATCCCGGTCTGCAACGTCCCTTCACGCAATCCCCAATCACTGCTAGTACGATTGTTTCTAACAACAATTTATTAAATAACTCATTAACACTTATTCTAATTATATAACTTAATGTAACGATTTGAAAATCTCTCAGAAATCTAAATATCCTAATTATAGGTAAAGACATGAACTTTCAATGTAATTCTAATATACTAATATTATATAATATACTTAATGAAAAAAGACTTCGAATTGCTTCGTATACAAATATAAATACAAGTTCAGTGTTTAAATCCTCGTCTTTGAGTATTTTGTTTGCTTTAGGTGCCGACTGATACTTAGCTTGTTGAATCAGTTTCCTTCGCTGGTCACCTTGCAGTCCACTCCGTGTTCTTTGTTTCTTTCCTTTCGTCTTTGAACTTTGTACCACGCTTTGCCTTGGCTTACAACTTTATTTTTCTTCTCTAGACTTCTTGTTCTTTAGTTTTCTTGTGGTCTCAGTTTCCTTACTTCTTAATGTTAGTTTACTGTATATATAGGATTGACCAATATAATTCCACTTGGTTTGACTCTCGTTTGCTGGACCAGTTAACTCTACATGTGGATGGATTCCACGGACTCGAGAGTGTTTCAACTGTCTTCTTCTCCTCTGCGAATTCTTTTTTTAAGGAGTCCCGTATTCTGTGTTCATCAGTATTTATATGCACCACGGTGACATAACATTTCTATACGATAATACTCCAAAACAATAACAATTACGTAACGAGTTCTACAATTACAAGAAATCACTGTTTACGAAGAATACTACGCTAATTACTTTACTCTATGGAATGTGAATTGAATTTCGATTATAATGTAAATATCTGAGATCGTGACACCTCCCCCCTTAAAAGTCTATTGATGAAGAAGAACGATTCAAAAAAATAGAAAAAAAAAATGACGAGAAAAGCAAAAATATACACTGCTCTCACACTCTGCTCAGGGCGTCTGCATTCACATTCTGCTTACCAGACTTATGCTCAAAAAGGATATCATACTCTTGTAACGTGATGCTCCATCGAAGAAGCTTCCTGCTCTTTTCTCTGACTTGGTTTAACCATACCAAAGGGTTATGGTCTGTCTGTAACTTGAACGTTCTACCATACAGATAGTACCGGAATAGCCCCACGGCCCATACAATTCCCAAGCATTCTTTTTCGGTAGTTGATAACTTTTGCTCTCTTGGCTGGAGTTTTCTACTTGCGTATGCTATCGGGTGCTCATCTCCATTCTGATCTTTCTGGTTGAGAATAGCTCCTAGGCCTCTATTAGATGCGTCAACCTGCAAAATAAACTCATCATGCCAATGAGGAGGTCTTAAAACAGGTGGGTTTCTCAAAGATCTCTTTAAATCTTGAAAAGCTTTCTCATGGTTATCTTGCCACGTTACCTTCGTTGGGTTTTTACCTCTAGTCAAGTCGGTTAGCACAGCAGCTCTTTCTGAAAAATTTGGAATGAACTTCCTATAGTACCCAACTAAGCCAAGGAAAGATCTTACCTGTTTCTTCGTCTCTGGCCTTGGAAATCGTTCAACTGCCTGAGTAAGAGCGGCTCGTGGCTCAATTCTGTCACCTCCAACTCTGTGACCCACAAAGTCCACTGTTGCCATGGCGATCTTACATTTGGAGGGACGTGCGTGTAAACGGCAATCTCTCAGTCGCTGTAAGACCTGGCGAATCTCAAGTACATGGCTTAACAGGTTGTCATTGGGGGGTTGTCGTTCTAACCAGGTTTCTTTGATAACAGCGAGTGGTCCTCTTACCATGCGGCCATACAACAATTCAAAAGGTGAATATCCAGTTGATTCCGTTGGTACCTCTCTGTAAGCAAAAAGTAAATATGGCAAGTATTTATCCCATGTTTGCACATGCTCCCCAGCAAACTTCTTGAGCATGGCTTTTAGAGTACCATTGAACCTTTCAACAAGGCCATTCGCTTGAGGGTGGTAAACAGACGTCTTTATCTTGGCGATGCCTAACTGCTCATATAGTTGCGTCATTAGTTTACCAATAAAGTTGGATCCTTGGTCAGACACCAATTCCTTGGGAATACCTACCCTGCAGAAATACTGGACCAATACATCAGCGATCGTTTTTGAGTTGGTTGTTCTGAGGGGTATGGCTTCTGGATAACGCGTAGCATAATCTACTATGGTCAAAATGTATTTGTACCCAGTTGTTGTTCTCGGTAGTTCTCCTACAATGTCAATTGCAATCTTCTTAAAGGGCTCAGTTACAACTTCAACAGGATTCAGTGGTGCTCTACTCGACTTCATCTTTCTAGCGACCATCTGACATTGTGGACAAGTTGCACAATACTTGCGAACATCAAAATGAAGTCCTTGTACCATTGTGTAAGTCATTGTTCGTCTTTCGATGCATAAGTAACTCTTTGTCTATAAAGTATCCATCACATTCCTCTGGTGCTTTGTCTGTCGCACAGCTGCGTACTTTCTCAAGAGTCACATCTAATTTCTGGTCTTCGACTAGCTGGCTTCTAGTTCTGTCTAGGATATTGAACGAGATCTGATCCTTTGTTTCAGTGTCACTGTTGTTTACTGGTTTCTCTTCACCCACTTGTCCATCCACGACTTTGTTATTGAACAGTAAATTCAAATCTCCTTCCTCCAGTTTCAAACCGTCGTTCTTCATCTTTTTGCAAGACAGACTCTTTGTTGCAAGCATATTTTCTCGATCTACCAGTTTGTCTGCTCTTTGTTGGGCATTTTCCAATGCTTTTTGCCTTCGAGTTAACACGAATGCTTCATCCTTTTCGTTTGCATCGGTGGGCACATTCTTTTCCCACTGATCCAAGACATTTTGCTTTGAAAGCGTTCTACCAAATGACGACCTGCCTAGTAAACAATCGACTGGTAAGGTATTCATTACTCCTACGAGTTCTCTGTGCTTACCTTGGTCACTCTCGAAAACTACCCAGGCCAAAGGTACTGTGAGACGCTTTCCCGATGCTGTGAGTACTGTTATCTTGTCTCCTGTTAATTTCGTACGGTCAACATACTTACCATGTACCAATGTCCTAGTACATCCAGAATCCACAATCATCTCCGCAGGTTTTCCTTCGATTTTACCTTTATGTTACCACCTGGAAACTCAGAGTTCGCAGTTAATGGAGTCATACACAATAAATAACCCTGTGAAGGTCTACCATGACCTCTTCCACAATTAAACGACATATGACCTTCCTTTCCACATTTATAACAAGTAATCGGTTTAGCAGGCTTTCTTGCGGGAACGAGACTTGGTTTTTCTGGTGTTTCCGGTTTGTGTGCGGGTTTCTCTTCAGCTTGTGTTGGAGTTGTATTAGGGTTTTGACCTTTCCTTTCCCCAAATCTCTGACCCTTATAGGTTGCATACCTACCACCAACCAATGGTCCTTTCCTCGACTGAACATGTAAATTTGCCAGGTCACCAAGCTCTTCACAAGATCCAGGTTTCTGCTCCTTCAACCACGATCTTAGTTCTGGACTTACGGCATCTAGGATTCTCTCCATGACTATCTGTTCCAGAATCTTTTCGGGATCACCCGTTGCCTCTGCTACTGCCATCCATCGATTTAGATATCTTTTTGTCCTATTTACCCACTGGACAAAATCTTCATCTGCTTTCTTCTCTGAGGTACGGAACCTGTATCTATAATGATCAGCGGTTAGTTGATAAGCCTTTGTAATAATTGATTTACTTTCTTCGTATTGCTGAGATGCAGGGTCTGGGATTTCTAGATAAACGGATTTTGCCTTCTCTGTAAGTTTAGGTATTAGATTACCTATCCATTCCTCTTCTGGTAAGAATTGTGCCCTCGCAGTCATCTCAAATATTCTAAAGTAATCATCGATGTCTTCATTCTCTCGCATTTCTCTGATTTTTATGTATTTTTGCCTACCACCACCAGCACTTTTACTGACAGAACGTCTTCGGTCTTCACTTCTAAGCTCTATCTCCTCTTTTTCCACTCTCAGAGCTCTTAATCTTTCTTCTTCCCTTACTTCACGTTCTTCTTCTTCATGAGCTTTCTGCCTTTCATACTCTCTTCTCTCTCTCTCGGCGTCCCTTTCCGCTTCTCTTTCCAGAGTTCTCATCTCTCTCTCCTCCTGTCTTATCTTTCGCTGCATTTCCAGTAACTGGATTTGCTGTTCAAAACTCAAACCACTTTGCTTCTCCTCATTACTCACTTCCAGTTCCTCACCTACACTCTCACCAACCCCTTCACGTGACATGATTCTATCGTAAGTCCTAAGCCTACTTGCAAGTGTTTTAACTCCGTCCTTACTACTATATTTTATGGCCCTCTTATCAGCTTCTGCCCTAAGATAATCTAGTTCCCATAAATCATATCTAGTAGTCATCGGCGATTGTATCTGAGACGTGCAACGCTAAGGAGATCCCACTTCTGACACCAAAATTCTGTGACGTACCGGCACGTCGGGCATCCTTTGCGTATCCCGGTCTGCAACGTCCCTTCACGCAATCCCCAATCACTGCTAGTACGATTGTTTCTAACAACAATTTATTAAATAACTCATTAACACTTATTCTAATTATATAACTTAATGTAACGATTTGAAAATCTCTCAGAAATCTAAATATCCTAATTATAGGTAAAGACATGAACTTTCAATGTAATTCTAATATACTAATATTATATAATATACTTAATGAAAAAAGACTTCGAATTGCTTCGTATACAAATATAAATACAAGTTCAGTGTTTAAATCCTCGTCTTTGAGTATTTTGTTTGCTTTAGGTGCCGACTGATACTTAGCTTGTTGAATCAGTTTCCTTCGCTGGTCACCTTGCAGTCCACTCCGTGTTCTTTGTTTCTTTCCTTTCGTCTTTGAACTTTGTACCACGCTTTGCCTTGGCTTACAACTTTATTTTTCTTCTCTAGACTTCTTGTTCTTTAGTTTTCTTGTGGTCTCAGTTTCCTTACTTCTTAATGTTAGTTTACTGTATATATAGGATTGACCAATATAATTCCACTTGGTTTGACTCTCGGTTTGCTGGACCAGTTAACTCTACATGTGGATGGATTCCACGGACTCGAGAGTGTTTCAACTGTCTTCTTCTCCTCTGCGAATTCTTTTTTTAAGGAGTCCCGTATTCTGTGTTCATCAGTATTTATATGCACCACGGTGACATAACATTTCTATACGATAATACTCCAAAACAATAACAATTACGTAACGAGTTCTACAATTACAAGAAATCACTGTTTACGAAGAATACTACGCTAATTACTTTACTCTATGGAATGTGAATTGAATTTCGATTATAATGTAAATATCTGAGATCGTGACAGACGGGGAATAGACCATGCCCATGGAGCTCTGCGTTGTCTTCGTATTCGCCGATTCCTTCTTCGTCGTATAAGAGCGATATTAAGAAGCGCCTGCTGATGATTTATCAATCTGTCGAATAGCATGAAAAAGGCAATCATTTGTTGATTCTGAATATTAATAGTTTGTAAGAGAAATATCACAAGAGCGACACAAAATGCATGATTTCGATCCATGTTTACAAATTATGTGCATTAACGCAGGAAACTCGCTAGAGATGTACTTGGTGACAGATTTTTGTATATGCGACTCGAACTGACCCTAAGATATTTATGGACTACCGGATGTGGTTTCAAATTTTTATGTGAATAGAAAATTTACCACGGACTATATGCGACCCGGGCCTAAGTGCCTTCGATTTCAGCCGAGACATATTTCAACACTCTTTAATCTGGCGTCTTCTGAGCTCAAATCAGTTTTAAAATTGTACAACCGGTATTGATATTAACCAAGGAGACTTATTATGCCCTAATGTCTTCGATGAGTGGAAAATCTCATGAGTTATGGAGGAATTCCTTTGTTGACAGTTATATACTTGTGATTGTAAGATGGCCATCTATTGCATTTCCGACTCTCGATCAGTTTTCGCTTCAGATGAGGTAAGAATTTCCTTCAACCTTCGTGAAGACTTTTAAAATGCAATTTCATAGCTTATAATATGACCTAAGAAAATCCTGCAATTCGATTGGCTGAGAGGAGTGGTATTTCAGCGTAATAGTGGTATTTCAAGCTCTCAGGAGTGGTATTTCAAAATCACCATGGTAACCATTGTTTGAGCACCAAGCATGACATTCAAATCCAAGATGGCGGATAAACCCGACAGAGTTTTTCTCGCTAAAAAAGCTGAAATATACCTAGAAACAAATCTCAAGAACAACAAATTGAAAAAGTACATCAACATGGATATATTGTTGACAAATCAGGAAGGTTTTCTTTGGCTGAGACTGCAAAAATCAGCGAGAAACGATCGACTGTTGATCGTGCTAAAGTAAAGGTTTTCCTGCTTTAGATCGAGAAGTGAATTAAGAATTATTGCTGAAAAAGGTACAAATAAAGCTTTAGAAACCTCTTGTTTCTGTTTTCTTCATTTGTTATCTAACAGTTATGAACGTTTTTCTATGAAAATAATTTACTTGAGAGCATTTTCCATTAGTTCATGGTAAAACTACAGACAAACTGATCGAAATTGCAGTATTTTCTTAGGTCATATTATAAACATTTAATAGCATGTTTTGTACGTGATATTTGGGATAAATACCACTCGTGATATTTCAAAATTGTCACAAATTTCACTCGCCGGAGGCTCGTGAAATTTTGTTAACAATTTTGAAATATCACTCGTGGTATTTATCCCAAATATCACTACAAACCATGCTATTACCTATACTAATACAAACTATTTGAAACGGTCAAAGTGATCAAAGTACGGAAGTATCACAAGGGCGAAGCGTGAGTGATGACCTCAAAGGTCAGAAAATGCTAATTTTCAACTGATTTCAAAACACTCTCCCGTTACGCTAATTCATTTGCCCAGGTAGATCTCTCCAGCATTTGAGAGGATAACATTCCAGTTTTCATTCATTTGTTGCTCAAACTATTTCGAGCACTACCACATGGTGAAATTTTTTTTTTATTGGAGCATACTTTCGGTCAACGTAAATGTAGGTCTACAAAATAATTTCCATGTCACGCAAAATATTGAGTAATTATCCAGATAATCACACAGTCAGTAAGTTTAGAGATCGTATAACACGTGGTGGTATTTTTAGAGCGATTGCGTGGCTCATGTTGTGATGCGAGACGATTAAACTTGAGTCACAATTTGTTGTCTTCATAAGCGATTTTCGACGGGAATCAGATTTTTGCTTTTTTCTCGAAAACACAACGCTATTTCATTAAACTAACTACACAGCGATTCTAGTAACACCCTAGCCTATCTAACTTTGTAATATGAGCGAAATCGATTTTTCAGTCTTTGCCACAAAATTTGGCTTTTCCTCGGTTTTTGGTGACATTCACTCTTAAAGGGGGACTCTGACGAAAATCGTTCGAAATTTAATTTAGCTGAAACTTCATTGAAATAATCCCAAAGAGCCATACAATTACTTGTTAATGTGTTTTCTCAAAATTCCTATGGCAAGTATTACATTTTTATGAATCTTTAGAAGTGTCAGTGAGGTCATCTACTCAACCCAAACAATCAACACGGCTTCGCTCCATACATTTCTTTGTGTTTAGTTTCTTGAATGATTTTATTTCTATGAAGTATAAAGTTTGGGTGAAGGAGTTTTCTTACATTATTTGTGCTTAGGATTGATTGTCTGACCAGTTGTCTTCAATGCAGAGCTGTTATCTGAACAAAACATCGATATATTTTGATCACAAAACTACAAATAAATGTATGGAGCTGAATGTTGGGTTGAGTAGATGACGTCACTGACTCCTCTAAAGATTCATCAAAATACAGTACTTCCCTCTGGAATATCGAAAAAAAATGTAACTGGTGATTATTAGACCCTTGAAGAATTATTCAATGAAGTTTCAGCTAAATTGAATTTGGAACGATTTTCGTCAGAGTCCTCCTTTAAAATGTTATTGCATAAACATAACTGTTTTGGCGAAGAAACTTTAAGTATCTTGACTTAGTTGATGACTGTGGGGTAACTGCAGTGTTGGTGTTTGATGGTCGTCCTTTGCCAGCAAAACTTGAAGAGAACGAGAAGCGGAAACGGTGAGAGAATCGTTAGATAGCTCATAGTCATACAAATAGCGTTAAAGTGCTCCTAACCTCCTTTACAATTGTATTAAAATTGAATGTGCACGAGTCTTGAGTCTTGTATTTATGATTTATGGAGGTTTGAAATCTGGATATGCAAATCAGATGATGTCACCCCAGGCTTCATTTTTAGCAAATTAAGTTGAACTTGTAAAATATTTTTATAGACTATATGAGACTTAAATGAGTTGATATAAAAAAAATTCCCCATTTCGGAGAAGGGATCTACTGAAAACAATGAAATTAGTTAGGGCAAAAGCCTGGGGTGACGTCATCTGATTAAAATATCGAGATTTCAAAGAACTATATTGTTATAAATGCAAAGCTCAAATAAAAAATATTTAAACGTGCCGAACTATTCAGTTCATGTACAATCGATTTTTCACTTTAATGAATGATAATTGTGCTTTTGTTCTTCAATGCAGCAATTCTGTACACTTCATTTTATTTCTAGGGTGAGAGAAGAGCGTTTTCAGAAAGCTGATGAAATTACGCTAAATTACGCATTGGAAATGTTGTGACACTCCCCTAGCGATGGGAATTAAATTTCCTGAACCTCCCCCTTGTGCTTGGCCTAAAATACCAAAATACTCCCTATTTGTTCGTGACCCTCCCATGTCAGGGACTCAAAAGATAGAGATTCTCGAACCTGTGTACTCGTCTTTGAATTGCATGTATGTGTGCTTACGCGCATTTTAAAACAACCTATCACTCCTCTGACATCGACCGCATAAGCCTCATTATTATTATTACAGGGCGTAGTCGTAACCTGGTAGTAGATGTAGACGATGTAGATATAAGCTTTATTAAAAGCTGAACCTTGGGATCACGTACTGTACTTTTACTTGGTGTTGGATGGTTGGTTAGGATGGTGGAATAAATTGAGATTTCACAATTGTTCGTCACTCCGAAAAAAATCCTGGATATGCCCCTGGAAATATATATGAACAAACAAACAAACAATATAAGCATATTTTAGCTAATAATACTAATTTCATAGTTCATTATTTAAAAAACAATTATCTGTACGCTTTCAATCCTAGATGTGCAGGGAAAGGGGGGTTGAATACGTCGTCTCTCCGTATGAGGCCGATGCCCAGATTGCTCACCTTTGCCAGTCAAATATTAATCTTGCCGATTTCGTTTTATCTGAATATTCAGATCTACTTCCCTATTTGCAAGGCACGTTATTTATTGCATCGCTAGTTATAGTAGTTTTTACTTGATATTATAAAAATGACAAAAATGTTACAAGCAATTATGTACTGTTTCACGGTTATATTGTTTGCACTCTACCATGACTCATGTGAGCAACTCACAACAACACAAGCTTTTTTGAAATCTCTAATTAAAATTTTAAATTAATAATTCGCCCTATGAGCCCATGCTGTTGCCCTCTTAGCTGTATAAAAAATGTATGCAAATGAGTGCAAATATTATTTCCGTGAAATACAATTGAACCTCCGGTTGCGACCACTCTCGTAAGCGACCGCCTCTCCTAAGCGACCAGTTTTCCAAAATACCAAAAGTTCAGTTCCAAGTCAAATCACTATAGTTAGAACCCCTCGTAAGCGACCACCTCTCCTAAGCGACCAGTTTTCCAAAATACCAAAAGTTTCCAAGTCAAATCACTAGTTGGAACCTCTCGTAAGCGACCACCTCTTCTAAGCGAACAGTTTTCCAAAATACCAAAAGTTTCCAAGTCAAATCACTACAGTTGGAACCTCTCGTAAACGACCACCTCTCCTAAGCGACAGCAACTACTTTTAGAGCTAAAAAACACTTTTAGAGCTGAAAGTTTGAAATTTGCATTCTTGAGTAGTATAAGACGGAAATATCACAGTCGAAGGACAAAGCATTGACAATTTTAATAAAATCAGTACACATACACTGTACTCAATCAATCTTGTAACAGGGTATAATTTATTTCTCTAGCCAAAGTACATTCATGAATGTTACACGTGCACAATTTGCAGTTTAAGACAATGTCTAATTGTTTTAAACTTTGCTACTTGGTCATTTGTGAAGTGTGTTTTTCTTGTTTATATATAAAAAAAAACAATAATATAAGTATAACTTTTTGAAACGTTATTTATTAGTGTTGTATACGGGTTTAGATGGGCATTGGCGCATTGAGTACTATGTAGTTACTCGTATGCTAATGAGCAAAAATTAGAACCCCTATGGTCTGAGTTCTCGTAAGCGACCACATCCCGTAAGCGACCACAAGTCTTGACGATTTGGGTGCTCGCTTACGGGAGGTTCGACTGTAGTTAACTAACTAAATAGTACTACTGGAAATAGCACAAAATGCTTTGTTTTCTATTGTTTCATTAGTGCCATTTAGCACTAATTAGTTAGCACTGTTTCATGAATTAACGGCGTGAGCACTCTACTCTACAATGCAACTCAAAACTGTATTATATTAATATCTAGTATTTCATACCCCGGCAGGTACTGTTTAAGCTGAATTTAAAAGGAGAGGCAGATCAAATAATCTTGAACGATGCACTTTAATACCTTGACATGGACCATGAAACGTTTTTATCCATGTGCATTGTAGCAGGGTGCGATTATCTGAAGAATATCAGAGGAATTGGAATTAAAAAAGCCAAAGACATTGTTGCAACACACAATTTCCTTGCATCACTTGAGAGCTTAAAAAATGCCCCATCCAATTACGATAAAGCTTTTGAGACAGTAAAATCAGTTTTTAAACATCAAACTGTGTTCAATGTTCCTGACAACATTCTCAAGCCACTTCATGCATGGGATGCCAATGAAGCCAAAACACTACAGAACATCACTGATTGTGGTAAATATCCTTTTAATATGTTCAATATTTAACAATTATTCCCCAAAGTGGAGGTGAGTAGTGGTGGATAGCAAGGTAAATATTCACCACTACTCACCGACACTGAGGGGGATCATTGTTTTAGTATTTACCAAATCAGTTGGATAAAAAATGGCACTTTATTAAACAAATAAATTCGGAGACTGTAGCGAAACGAGACGCCATTTTGAATATCGTCCCAAAACAGTGAATAGCCAAAATTGCTATCCACTGATTTGGTAAATACTAATAATAAATATCATTCTTTGTTATCATCATCTTCATTATTACATTGTGATCACTTGCTGTTGTTTATACTTAACTACAAATCAATATTTTTTCTGGTGAACTAGCATTGAATCATGTCGTATGAAATGTAGATCTTGTGGACGAAAGCAGCTTACCGGTACATCAAAACTTCTACACCATTCCAACCAAAGTAAACCCTACATTGCAAATATACCAATAATAGTGTAAAGCATTGTCCATCATTCAAATTACAAAGAACATCATCTACATGTATATAATTTCTAATGTATTTTTTTTTGATGTCAACTTATTTATATCTCTAACTCTACAAGTATTGCTCCAGTAAACAGTAAAACAAATCAATGCACTAATCTCATACTGTATCTTTTCAGGACAGACCACTGGTGTATAGAATTCAACCCATAAAATCTACTTTACTAAAAGGTACAATCATTTATAAATTATTATTGCTTTGTTTTGTCAATGATTGTGTGCTATAGTGCAAACAATAAAAGCATAAAATAACTTACACATGTACTGACTAAATAATACTATAAACTAATTGTGATTTTGAGACGGCAATACCACAAAATATTGACGGCTAGTTGGGAGAAAATATATTCCCAACGCCGTCAATATTTTGTGGTATTGTCGTCTCAAAATCACAATTAGTTTTGTATCACGATTCAGCGCTTTTTGCAGGGAAAAAATCGAATAAATCTCTTATTTGGATCAGATCATTTCTTAAATTCTCAATTCATGCACTGTATCCATGACGTCAGTGTTAGCGTCAGCGTCTTTGGTTGAAAAAAGTTTTCGCTTTTTTCCCGCTGTTTTCTCAATTTTCAGTGAACTTTAAAATGTTTTCTCGCCGGGTTTTTCTACATTAAATTAAAAACAATTAAAGCAAAAATGGAGGACATCGAAGAAATGCCAAATTTCGAGATTTTTCATACTCAAAATTTTGAGAGCGAACTTATTGCTGCATGTATTACAGCAGAAAATACTGCAATAATTGACAACAATCAAGAGAAACCTGAGAAAAACGACACCGAGAAAACTGCTACAAACACGGAAAAAAGGGTCGAGAAAAGGAAGACAAGTATCGTATTGCTAGAAGATGAAGAAATTGAAGCATTTCAGGATAAACAAAAGGCAGAGAATACGATAAAGGGCACTGAAGTGGCGCTTCGCCGGTTCCAAAGTTGGCATCACGAGCGTTACGGCGAAGAGCTAATTCTAGCAACTGTAAACAAAACAAAGGCAAGCCAGCTCCTGAAACATTTTTTTCTGGAAATCAGAGACACTAGAAAAGAAAGCTTAGGCGAAGAATATGAGCCATCGACGCTTCAAACTTACAGGAACGGTCTCAGAAGATATTTCTTAGAGAGAAGAGACGGCGACAGCTTTGATATTGGAGAGGACGAAGACTTGAAGAAAAAGCTAGCGTCGAAGAAAAAACAGCTTAAAGCCGCCGGTAAAGGCAACCGACCTTGTCGAGCTGACCCATTAGACGAGAATCAAATAGAAATGCTGTGGAAAAGTGGTGCAGTTGGCCTGAAATCTCCAAGGCAGCTTTTACACCCTTGTGTGGTGGAATAATACACGGATGCTTGTTATGAGAGGGAGAGACGAGCAACTTAACTGCAAACTGCACGACTTTAAAGATAAAGGTAACTACTTCGAGTATACAGAGAGATCAACAAAAACAAGAACCGGTGAAACAGACGATCTGAAGGCGAAGCGAAAGTATAACAACAAGATTTTCAAAGGAAGCGGCGATGAGAGAGACCCTTACCTTGCTCTTGAGTCCTACCTCAGACACAGACCCGAAGGGCCAGGGGTTGATGCATTCTACCTGCAGCCGATTGACAACCCTAAAGGCACCATATGGTACAAAACCTTGGCTCTGAAGAGGGACGGACTTGGCAATATAATGAAGAGAATGGCAGAAACTGCTGGCATCCAACATGAAGGAAACTTCACGAATACGTCGGGAGAAAAACAGCCATCCAAAGTCTTCGTGGCCATTTCGATCCATTGGCCATCTCAGAGCTAACCGGGCATACGAATCCGAACTCCATACAATCCTACAGCCACAACTCAATGAATACCCAGAGAACAATGTTTGACAGACTGGCAAACTCGTCAACTGTTTACAGCAGTAGCACATCCACAGTCGTGCTTCCAGTCGTGCAGACTTACAGAGATTCGAGAGCTGTCGAACACGAAGAACACCATAAACACGTGCTCTCATACCTGTTGAGCAGTTCAACATTGAACAATTGTCAGATAAACATTAATTTCCAGAGCGAAAAGTGATTCAGTTATTCTTGAAAAAACTGTTTTGTATTTAAACTGTGTTATAGAAAAACTCAAGGAATTTATTGAACTGATTTATCGAGTTTCAGCGGAGAAATGTTCTTTTTCATTCATAACGAAATTTAGAAAAACACATTACTTTTTTAGCGACTGTAGGTCAGTCTTTGCACTATTCTAAAACGTTTATGTCATTATAAAGCTCAATTATGTAAACTTACCTTCAGAATGGACGTTTTTAACTCATGTCAGAGCCAGAGGCGTATAGATGTTTGGAAATAAATACGTCTACATTGTGAAGTCAACTTCAAATAAATTCAGTTGAGATAAACAATTTCATTGCACGCAAATTTAAGCTTGCTGCTATTGGCTAAGAGAACAATTGCCTGTCAAAAGTGCACCAATCACGCGCGGTAATTTTGAGACGTCAATACCACAAAATATTGACGTCTCAAAATAAAACAAAGTGACCTGAAAATCGTGATACTATACTAAATAGTACTAGTTGCAATAAATCCTTTGTTTTCTTCTGTTTTACGAGTTTTAATTAATACCAGTCCATGTTGTGTACTTTGATGATTTAATACTTAATACTAATTAGTCAGTACTATTTTACGCTTTTATTGTTTGTACTCTACATGTACTTTAGATTTCTGATAATTTAATTGTGAATACTAGTGACAGTTAATGTCGTGTACTTTTAAGATACTAATGATATATTATTTCATTAATCCATTTCTTAATTCAGATATTTTATCTTCATCATTATTGATCGAAATATTAGCAGTTGGAAAATTCCAGGCTTACCTATACTATCGATAAAGTTCATAAAGGCAGACATAGTGGTATCTGGAAGAAGTTGTAAAGGCTTACTACAGTGGGATGTGATGTTGAATAAATATTTTCCAATCAGCGTGCTCTGTTCCTCTCACTGTGAGATAATTGTTGATAGTACAACTTATTTGGTGGTCTGGGAATTCACTAACAATGAATTACAACATCATTTAAATTCTGAAGATGAAGATGAAGATGACGATGAACATGTTAGTGATAACGAAGATCCAGATCCTGAAAATGAACAGATTACACATACCTTGCCATTTAAAGTAATGGGTGTAGCATACAACAGTGACTACCAAAGGAACTTGGAGTCTGCCAAGAATGTATTACAGGATGGTATGGTACCTGTCAACGCAAGATCGTCCCTGAACCAGACAATAGACATGACAATAACGCAATTTCAGTTTTGATCAATTATGGGTTTGGATATGCCAAGGTTGGGTATATAGCTAGGGAATTAACAAAGTATATTCATCCTATATTAGCAAATGAAAGAATTTTCAGTTGCTCGATCTGTTCAACACATAAAATTCCAAACTATCTACTTGAAAGTGGACTATTATATTACTTTGAAAATAGCTAGAGAGGGACAGTGGGAACCACAAGTTATTAGAGCCAGTCACAAGGTAAGATAAAATAATGTACACGTTCCTCATTTTTCCACTCTGTGGTTTTTTGGGTTTCCGTGTCCGGCTTCATTGACAAATTTAAATAAATGCTATCGTGGGCCTGGCTGATCCACATGCCCATTTATGAAAGACGTGTGTCTTGGTGACAATGGACTGCCAATGCCAGCTGCCACCGAGACAATCGTCCACCAATTTATCTTCCAGCTAATGATTCCAAGTTGAATGTTTATGATATATATGTAAAGTGTTGTAATAATTGTTCTCCTGTTGTGCCTCATGTTGGTTTTACTTTGTTCAAATCTGTGTGGAGTAGTTGTATTCGTCTAATGGAACCACGTACTGATGTCTGTCATAAATGTGATAATTTTAGAAAGTTTAAAATAATAGATTCTGTTACAGAAGAAGACAAACTCACACAATGACTGCATTATCATGCGATGAGCTGCGGTCTGTAGAGGTTCCAGCTGGCCCCCAACAACCATGCTCGAACAACTTAGAATACACACACTATACTTTTGATTTTGCCATGAGTTTTAATTTACCACACCAGTGTTTACAAGTTTATTTTTTAAATCTTTTTAAAGTTCATTGTTTTGGTATATGTTGTGAGGGATAAAGAAACAAGTTAATTTTTTATTTAGTGAAAGGGAGTGCTTGGGAATGGATGGGAGGGGATGTCATGGGCCATGTTATTAGTATGTTAGACTTTTATTTATATCATTTTGGTTTAGGGGAAAGGAGGGCTGTTTTTCATGCTGACAACTGTGGGAACCAAAATAAAAATAAAACTGTGTTGCATTATTTCTGTTGGAGGGTTGGGAAGGTGTTACATGATGGAATTAATTATCACTTTATGGAACCTGGTCACACTAAATGTATTTGCGAATGTATTTAAAATTAGGCAGTTATTTAAAAGGAGTGATGTTGACACTGTTCAACAATTTAGAGCTTTAATTGTAAAGTCTGCATCCATTAATGAGTGTGTTGTGTATAGGGATGGGAACGGGAGGGAGCCTAATTTTAAATGGTATGGGTGGGATTATTTTTTTAGTCAATTTTGTAAGCCCCTTAAGGGTATTAGAAAGTTTCATCATTTCAGGTTTACGAAGGAGGATCCTGGGCATGTTTATGTAAAGGAACATGTTCAGGATCAAACAGAAACTAGGATATGTCTTTTGAAAAGGGGAGTGAGCTGGCCTCCTCAACAGCTCGAGGAACAGCCTGAAGAGATTCCTGCTGGTGGGCAGAATTAAATACTTAGAAGATCATGTGAGGCCATTTGTAAGGTCTAGCTAGAGGGAAGAGTTTTGCCCTGAACAGATACAATAATACTTAGTACCAAATAGTACCAAATGCTACTACAAATAGCATTCATTCAATCGAGTGATATGATTTTGTACATTAAATAATTTGGAATGTATATGCTTATATAGTCTCACAGCGGACAAATCACAGTTTTGCATCTGTTGGGGGTTAAGCTTTACATAGTTAGGTCCTGTACATTATAGAACTGAGAATCTCTATTTTATAACTTAAGGTATTATTTTGAATGCACATGTAGATTAACAAGTAAGTGTACACACCCAGTCATTTAATTCTAAATAATGTTATTGATATCTTGTAAATAGTGTGTAAATAATAATGTAACTTTATTCAGATATAATTTTAATTGAAAACATGTAAATAATATTAAAATATCTATGTACATTACAGTAATGGTAGCATTGTTATTATTACCTTGTATTACCTTGTATAAATATGTTTTTAATGCATGGCCAAGCAGACCATGCCATATAACTGAAACCATGCTGTGGAATTATTGATAGTTCACGTGTGTATATTTTCCATGTGAGTGTTCTAGAACGAACTCACTATAAATAACCCATTTTTTGATCGTTTTAAAATGAATAGATGGTTTTAAACACCACAAACATTTAGCATATACACTTGCTTCTCCATCCAACACCCTTGCATGGTTTGAAGTGTTGTCCCAGCTAGGTAAAGCGTGTTTCTGTAACTGGTACCCAGTCCATCGTGGAATTCGCGGTTGTACTGAAGATCGCCTCTGAAAATTTTGGGGGGCGATGGTAAAATATGACTAGTTACAGCTTATTTATGTTATTTACGTATTCTAGAGAAATGAAGTGAGGATATTAGGCGGCAAAACATCGAATAATTTGCCTTGAAATTGTTACGTTCTCAGACGTTCCATTTGATTCAAAATGGCGGCGCGCGTCCAAAAGGCTTACTTCTATCGTCTATATATTAAGCACTTTCAAAATCGAACTGTTAAAAACTTCAACTTACCTGAGGTTTACAATGTATTAATCTATCAAAATATCGAAAAAAGTCAAAATCGAGAAATATTGTCGTCCGGGCCCTTTAAGTACAAAGTGTAATCCACGCCTTTGTTTTTTCTTTCAGCTCATTTTGATAAATGCTTTAATAAAAAGAAAGAATGATTCCCTTGAAATGAGCCAAACAAAAATATACTTCTTCGCCAAAAAAGTCACACAAGCCGATGACCAGAAATGAAATGAAACACCACATTTTCTGGACATAAATATCAACGATAATGGCTTATCAATCTATTTTACAAGTTTTAATAAGTGGTCCTATAGAACATCTTGGATCCGCTCCCTTGTGTATCGGACTCAAGAATATGTTCAAAAGAAATGCTAAAAAAAGAACTGGCTGGAATCAAGAAATTTACATCGAGGAATAATTTCCCCAAACAGATAGTTAATGGTATAATCGATAGTCCTCCAACCTGTCTCCACTGAACCTAATGCCAAAAACACCAACACGAAGAACACGACCAAACTCTATACTTAACCTTGCCATATCTTGGAACAAGATCAGAACAACTCGTCCGTGGTTGCCTTAGAAAAATCAGGCGTTCACTCAAACCAAACGCTAACTACGAATTTAAAGTCATCCTTAGAACGACCATACTTTACAAATATGAAAGACAGAATCCCTGATATGAGCAGATCGTTTGTCGTTTACAAATTTAATTGTCCCGGCTGCGGTGTTAGTTACATTGGTAAAACTAATAGAACAATACATGAAAGAACCGTCGAACATGCTTGTGATGACAAGCTAAGTGTTGTGAAACAGCATTTAGACACGTGCCAACCTCTCCAACACATCAAGGACCTATACAACATTCCAACAAGCCATGATGAACAAGTACATCATCAAACTTTCGACCAGCGAGCCTTCGTGTGAATCTAGTTCAACAAAATACTTCCATCACATCCAAATCCAACAACTGGAATGATCTGTTATTTCTGGAAGCGTTGGCCATAAAGAACTCGACGCCAGCTTTAAACACGTGACTTAGAGCTTCAAGGGTTTTACAGTTATTCTAACTTTTTGTATTAATTGACTTGTCAGTAGCTATTCTCGGTTTTCACGTGACGTCACACTCCAAATACCACGCTCCATATATGGGTGTCCGCCATGTTGGTGTCCCTCAGTGCGTGAAATTTCATTGAAATAGTAGGTCAAATCATACAGTACTCCCACTCTTATTCGAATTTCTCGAGATGTCGATCGATTTAGAGGCTGAAAAAACAAGGAGGACGTGAAGGATCTTTGTGATAGCATTCCGGTACTCTCTGAGTATGCTAAAAGTCTGGATGCACATGTAAAGCGGCGATATCTGGAGAAGATATCTGTGATAAGACTTGACCCGGCAACTGTTCCAAATGAGCAGTTAAATCCCGAGTGTTTGCCTCCGATTGAGGCCACTGATTTCCTGTCCTATTTGGTTCTGGAGACAAGCTATTACACTAAACAGCAGTTCAAGGCGTACAAAAGTTTGGAGGCTTTCAATGAAATGGTTTCTGGATTCGTGACTTCAGTTAGTGGTCTCATCGTTTCCGGAAAGCATGTGGTAGCTGCGAAAGTGAGACATTCCCAACGCATGAACGACCCATTGATTTCGGTTTGGATAGTCACTGAGAGTGATGGAACGATAATTTCTGCTCATTGCCTTGGGTGTAAAGCAGGACTAGCTGAAACATGCTCACATGTTGCTAGTGTTATGTTTTACATCGAAGCATGGACACGAATAAACGGTAAACTAGCATGCACTCAAGTAAAATGTACTAGGCTGCTACCATCATATGTCAATGAAGTGCCTTATGCCAAAGTTGCAGACATAAACTTCAAATCAGCCAAGAAAATGAAGCAGGAATTAGACATGAAAATTGACTCACTTGGAGAAAACATGCATGCTGAAGCTAATGTTAATAAAGTGCAACACCCTTCAAAATCAGCTGCAGTGGATGCCCCAACCTCTGCTGAAATGACAGTTCTTTACCATAAACTTAATGGCTGCAGAATAAAACCAGTTGCTCTGAGTTTGATAGACCCATTTGCTGAACAGTTCATCTCGAATAGCCGCTCAATCCCTAAAGTAACTGATCTGTATGATTCTACAAACCTTGACTTTAAAGTACCCAGATTTAATTAAAAAGTGTATGGATATCACAATTGAGCTGAAATCCATTGAAAAAGATACTATAAAACAAGCAAAGGGTGCTGGATTTTTCAGGCACAGGGCTGGACGAATTGGAGCTTCGGTGAGTGGCACTGTCTCTCACAGTAATTTAGCACAGCCCTCACAATCCCTTATCAAGTCAATTTGTTATCCACACCTTTATAACGTGAATACCAAAGCTGTGAAACATGGTTGCAAACACGAAGAAGATGCCATTGTTACATATGAAAATGAAATTAAAACATATCATGTTAACTTTGTGCTAACCAGATGTGGAATTATTGTTAACAAAGAACAACAATTTGTTCATGCAACACCTGACTTCCTCACTTCCTGCGACTGCTGTGGCTTGGGCTGTGGTGAAGTTAAATGCCCTTACAGTATTGAAAACTGTGACTTTGAGAGCTATGTAAAGAAAAAGACAGCTTGCCTTGAAAAACTTGACAATGGGGTATTTCAGCTAGAGCGACACCATAATTATTATTATCAGGTGCAGCAATAGCTGTTTACTACTGAGAGAAGGCATTGCGACTTTGTTGTGTGTGCTTTTGACATTTCAGTGAAAGCTGTCATTATGCAGGAGCGCATTTATCCTAACAATAAACACTGGGAAGTTGTTCTACCAAAGCTTGAGGCATTCTGGAGAATATGCATTCTACCAGAGATTATAGGACGCTGGTATACAAGAAAGTGTGTTTTGCCAGCGAGCAAGCCTTTGGGAAATGGTATTTGTTTCTGCAGAATGGCACGCGATGAAACTTCAATTCCTTGCAGCAATCATGAATGCCCTTATGTCAAATTTCATATGTCCTGTTTATGTCTGGATACTGAAGCAGTACTGCCAAAAATCTGGTATTGCCCTCATTGCAGAAGATTACCAGAATTCAAGACCAAGAAAAAACCTAAAGCTACTGGTAAGCAGTCTTCTCAAACAAACCAGGCTGCTTTACTTTATGACAGCATATGTATCTGCAAAACAGCACCAAGCTCACATGATAGGTTAGTGGAATGTCGCAATGTACAATGTAAATATATAATTTTTTCCCATTTGACTTGTCTTGGATATAAGAGGATGCCAAACAACAGCAAGACAACTTGGAAATGTAGAGACTGCAATAATCTTGCAGCTCCATCAGATGTTAAAACAGCCTCTACTACAACTACCCCTTGTACTTCTTCATCCTTGTCAGTTACCAGTGATGTATCTGCATCAATAACACATGACAGTATTAGTGAATCTAGAAGTGACAGCGAGGCAGATGACATTGAACTCACAAAAGTGACTGTTGGTCAAATTGACAAGAGATGTGGTCTTGCAAACCTCACAGACTCTGATTATGGACTTGTTCTTAGCCCAACTGGATGGCTCAATTGTGACATTATACAAAAAGCACATGTGCTTTTACAGGAAGTTAACCCTCTAATCGAAGGATTACAACGCCCCACACTTGGCTCTGTAAGGAATTTTGATGTAGTTTCGGGGGAGTTTATACAAATATTGCACACAGGCAATGATCACTGGGTGTGCATCAGTTCAATTGGATGTGTTGCTGGTCTAGTGAATCTCTATGATAGTTTGTTTCATGATGTCATTTGTCAAGAAGTGGAAGACCAGACAAAGGATTTGCTAGCTGGTAGTTCTGTTGACCTAATCTATGTTTCTGTTCAGCAGCAAACCAATGGAAGTGACTGTGGTGTTTTTGCAATTGCTATTGCGACACCCAAAACATGTAACATTTGATGTCCCAAGAATGCGGCCGCATTTAGCTCATTGCCTTATAGCTGAAAAAATAACCCTGTTTCCATCCTTTTGAAAACTAACTTTTTGTAGTATTTATATTTCAAAATACCTTTGAGAATACCAAGACAATTAGTCTGAATTAGCATAATAAGAAAGCTACTCCTAAAGGATTCTGGTAGCTAGGGGTACAAACACTTTTCAAGCGTTACAAAGTGGTTTTATTTAACCTGTTAAATAAAATCTTAGTCAATGTGTAATAGACAAGTGAAAACAAAAGAACACAATGGAATTAGAGTGTCTAATGTCTATTACTCTAATATATATTTAACGGGTTAAATAAAATCGTTCTATCACAATATCCCAAGTCCATATATAATAATCAGAAACCTGTGATGAGTTGCTTTTAAAAATAGATAGTACTGACGATAATTGGGCAGATACATGTAGATGGGGGTTTCAGTGTAATAGCCCACAGCCAAAACATAGATATATATATATATTCAATAAGTAGAGTGCAAACATTCTAAATAGTACTAATTAAAGTTACTTATATTGTTATATTTTGTTTCATTGACACTAATTAGTTAGCTATTATTGTTTGTACTCTATGTCTAGTGTCTAGTGTAAGGCCATGAGAGTTATACAGCGAATTTTGTGACCAAAGAAAACCTAATCGTTTGTTTCAATTGTATTTGGCACATAAAAAATGGCATATGACCTAGGCCTAAGAAATCACCAACAGTACAGATAAGTTACATGAAACTAGTCAAATGGGATAATAGGAGGGCACAAATTGAAAGTGCTGAACAAACTCTAATGATACGGTCAATAACAGGTACCTTAGCATCAGCTGACCCATTAGGATTATAATACAGAAAATCAGTTGGAAGAATACTCTGTAAAATAGTGTACTTGCTTCTTAAAAGTCCAATAACTCTTTCCACATGAATGCGAACATTTGCAATCCCTCTTGTTTTTTTCAACATCTACAGGGTCTAGCTGATTTTTTCCTTTTGTGAATGCTGGAATAACCAGCTTTGCATGTGCCATAGCAACACTCTCAGATATGGTAAATCCTCGGTCAGCCATTACCATGTCCCCTGGTAATAAGTTCGAATCCACAGTTTTCAGTTAGGAACTTGTCAGACGCCCGTCCTCCCCATGCTTGTGAAACAAATGATATTGTTCCTTGTGGTGTGATTCCAATCAACACTTTAATGGTATTATGGTGCTTGTAGGATGAAAATGTTTGAGCACGGGCCAACAGATTTGTTGGCCTTTCAATGAATACCTCAAAGCAATCGATTACTACCGTCACCGTTTTTCCAAAAGTGTACTGGAAACACGTTGGCATGGTTTTCCACAGTTGCTCTCTTTCTGGCCAGGAAATGAGCGGTGACAAACGTATGTCCATAACTACCATCCAGGATGCAAAAATTATTGAAACGGTTGATAGCGATATATTAAAACGGAAGGCGAGGTCCTGAAATGGTACATTCAGTCTCAGTTTCATTAGAACGATCATAAATTCTTGGAACTTATCAAGGGACAATGTTCGTCTGGTAACGTGAGGTGCAACGTGTTCAAATGTTGTAACGAGTACATCAAAAGAAGGCAAACCCGTGTAGAATCTAACTTTCTCGTCGGTATTAAAATAATCTCTATCGGGTGCTTGGTAGCTCTTGGAGTAGAATTGATATTCAAACTCATCTGTTTGGGTTTCAGCGTCTTGAAATTCTACATCAACCGGGGAAGGGACATCAAACATTTCGGTTTGAGTTCCAATGTCAACCGGAGTGCCAACCACTTCTTCTTCTTCAATGTCTTCCATATTTTGTTTGTTCGTAATCGAGGAATCTTCGATAGATGTGCCAGGTTCAGAGTTTTCGAACTCCATATCTGCTACTGTTATTATTCCAGCTTCATTCAAAATATCTAGTTGCTTTGCTACGTGTAACTTGTATTCTTGCTCTTCGATAGCACGTTTTCGTCTCGTTCTTTCTGCTCTAGCAGTCGCGGCTTCGTGATCCTTTTCACGGTAGCTAGTCTTTCCTAGATTAAGTGTAGGCACCCAGTCAGTATTAAAGTTGTCCCATATTGCTGCAGGTCTCCCTGACACGAAATGACGATCACAAACTCGCTCATGTTGTAGTATATCTTTGGTCTTGACGTCTCCGCGACTTATGGCCGAAATCCATCGATTTCTCCTTTCTCTTGATAGTTCCTCGGTCTCTTCTCCTTGATTACTGACCACTGCTGGTACTCGAAAAAAGTTTATATCTTTGTGTTTTCCACTTTTCGTTGAACAACCAACTACAATACATAAAACCATGGTTATCGTTCCCTCGAGTCTCTCACACTATCGTTTTGTTTACGTTCGGAGGGACACCAACATGGCGGATAGCTACGGTTGTCAAGGTCTGGGTCACGTGGGTGAAAGCCGAGAATAAGTATCTGTCCTTGTTTGTACAGTACCGCTCAGAATTAAGCGCACTTAAAAACGCGTTTTAAACGCGTTTAACTCTAAACGCGTTTAGTCATAAACGCGTTTAATCATAAGACCATTGAGTTGATCTACTGCAAGATATACTACAATTTACTGTAAGCCGTTAACGCCCGCCAATACGAACATGGATCATAAACAACGAGTCAGTTCGCTTGTAAAACTTTACTTCAAACATCTTCTAGCGGTTTATTTCTAGCAAGAAACACATGGAATACGATCTATAATTCTTAAGACACAGCATGAGAAGGTTATTAAAAGTCTTTGCCTGACGCCAAATGAGTTTTCATGGCGATTATAACGTGTTCATTCAAGCCATTAACGCCCGCCATTACGAACATGAATCATAAACAACGAGTCAGTTCGCTTGTAAAACTTTACTTCAAACATCTTCTACCGGGTTATTTCTAGCAAGAAACACATGGAATACGATCTATAATTCTTAAGTCACAGCATGAGAAGGTTATTAAAAGTCTTTGCCTGACGCCAAATGAGTTTTCATGGCGATTATAACGCGACGCTCTAAGTCAACGCCGTCGTTACGGACTTGAATGATTATAAACAATGGAGTCAGTTCGCTTGTAAACCTCATTTGGCGTCAGGCAAAGACTTTTAATAACCTTCTCATGCTGTGTCTTAAGAATTATAGATCGTATTCCATGTGTTTCTTGCTAGAAATGACCCGGTAGAATATGTTTGAAGTAAAGTTTTACAAGCGAACTGACTCATTGTCTATGATTCATGTCTGTAATGTTGGGCGTTAACGGCTTAGTTGAACATGAAAACTCATTTGATACTGTTTGAATAACAACACACATCAACAGCCTTTTGCGTTTAAACGCGTTTTTGAAATTGCGCGTATCCTTATAAACGCGTTTTAAACGCGTTTTAAACGCGTTTATGATGTTCGCTTAATTCTGAGCGGTACTGTAGTTACTCTATCCTGATGATGGCTTTGCAATACAGTCGAAATATAGTTAAAGTGAAATTTGTCATCTTTTCCTGCTTGTTTTAGTGTTGTCTATATATTGGATACCTGATCTAGCCATGAATTCATTTTTAGTCTCACATTGATACTTTATTATTTAAAACTGTCGAGTGGTCAATGTTTTTTTTAAATGCATACCTAATACATCATTATTAAAGTTTTTATAGTGCCACGGAATGTAGCGAACAAGATTCACTGTCTTTGGATGTTTCGTGTTCCATCCCCGGTGACTATTTTGAAAGCAGCAGCTGTGCTCTTAATGAGTCTGAGATTAAGTATAGGGAGGAGGATATCTTGATTGAAGTGTCTGACACTGAAGACGGCACGGCGGAAGAAGAGTATGAAAGTGCACACGAAGACGAAGACCTAATTTCTAGTCAGATGTGAGTGTACTGTCTGTAATTGATGCACTGATTTCTGCCGCGTACCCCCTTCTTTCTTGTGTAAATATATTTAAAAACAGATTGAAAACAAAATGTTGCTGGCCGAACTATTTGTCGTCATTTTTAGACTCTTTTTTTTTTTTTTTCTATTTAGTTGTGTGGAAAGTGCGCATCCCTTAGCCATAAAGCTTAACATGTTACTCAAATATGGGAAAATTCCAGAGGATTGTATATATTAAACATTCATAGACAACACTACGTAATTTGCCATGATTGACCCAACATCATCTTCAAACGGGATGATCATGTGTGCGAACTTTTTGATACAATAAAATACCTTGGGGGAGAAAGAACAAGAAAATTTGTACATGGACCAGGATTTCATGGAAGTGGAAAGGGAGGGATAAAACAATTCAAGTCTTTTTCAAACTTTAACTTATGTGGCCCTTCTACAAATACTTCAAAAAGATACCATGCTGGCTACACCACTGAAAGTGGAGTTATTAAATAATAACCACATTTAAGAGTGTATCCATGAGTGGACCAGGCAGTCGTGACACATGACATCTCTCTGATCTCAATGAAACTAAACCAGAAGAAAGCCCTCACCTGAAAACTCATACTGCCAAAGTATGACATTTTTTGATTATTTCAGGGGGGAGTTAGACCACCCCCCCTCGTTTCTGCAGGGGAAGGACTGAATTTCCATAGCAAAATAATACCTACTTCACACACCTCTCTTTCCCTCCATTTACAATCAATTCAGTTCTTACTTCCTCTGAGGAATAAATGGTCCTTTAGCAGCTTACAGGGGAGACTACAGTCGCGTGACTATAATACCTGTCAATTGGGGTCTGTCAATCAATATACTGTCACACAACTGATTTGTGTGAAGTCAAAAACCCAAATATTTGCCCTCAAATATCTCGAATGAGAAACCTTGTGCAAACCCCAAAACACTTTTCTGTGTTAGATCTACCCTTCAACTAAGAATAACTGAAATAAAATGTTTGGGATATATTTTAGTCTTGGCACAATGTGTCACAGCAGGAGTCAACCCAAACAGTAAAATTGTTACCTACTTACAGCGAAAAGCTCGCAACTTACATCCCATAATCAATAAACTAACTCTTTTTCCATGCTTAATCTCGTTTATTAACAACCACTTTCCTTGTACAATACTCAAATATGAGTTATTATTTGAAAGAACAGCAGTCGCTATTTTCATTACTGAAAAACTCCGTGAAATACCAACGGATGCGAATCATGAGTCTCATTTCCCTCGGGAGGGTTTGTTGGAATGCCCTGCATCACCACGTGCTTTTATTCGGGTATTTAAGAACCAAATTATTCAATTTCGGGGCTTTTACACGATCTTCTACAAGGACGACGAAAAGATTTTTCCTTCTTGATTTTTTCCTGTCGCCGAAGCCGAATATCCGCATGGCAGCTGCTCAGAATGATCCAAGCCAGAAGAACTGGCTGCCCTGCAACGCCAACTCCAACCCGCTGTAGTCGCAGAACCCGTTGTGGTCGCAGAACCCGTTGTGGTCTCGAAGCTAGCAGTTAATAACGTGCAAAATGAGGTAGTAGGTTGTTTCTTTCTTTTCGTATCCTGCGTTTAGTTGGTCAGTACTCATACGTTCCGTCAACAATGTGTATGTGTTGTCACTATCGAGGTTTTTATGGTTCTAGGCGGCTTTGTTTTTCCCTCGCTCTAGCCGCCGTATTTTCGCTCCCTTACTTCAGTATTTTCACATTTGCCTCATGAGGTTGCATCTCTTTCTGTTCGAGGGCCTGGGTATTTCAGAGTTAACTGTATCGCCCATAACTAAGAGTCTCAGTTTATCGTAATTATAATCCTTGATTCAGTCATTTTATGTTACAGCTTGAGTATATTTGGTTGTAGTATTCTATACGTTTATTATTTATCGTGGTTAGCACTATTTACCCATGTCTTGTTATCTGTAAGCATTTACCGTTATTTATGCTTTAGTCATATGTTTATAGTTCTGTAATAGCCGTGTGTCGGCAGAATTGGCGTGGCCGTGTGTCGGCATTACCAAAATTGCATTCGGCACGTGATATATGTAAATAGCCGTGTGTCGGCAGAATTGGCGTGGCCGTGTGTCGGCATTACCAAAAAGTGCATTCGGCACGTGATATATGTGAAATAGCCGTGTGTCGGCAGAATTGGCGTGGCCGTGTGTCGGCATTACCAAAAAGTGCATTCGGCACGTGATATATGTGAAATAGCCGTGTGTCGGCAGAATTGGCGTGGCCGTGTGTCGGCATTACCAAAAATGCATTCGGCACGTGAAATATGTGAAATAGCCGTGTGTCGGCAGAATTGGCGTGGCCGTGTGTCGGCATTACCAAAAGTGCATTCGGCACGTGAAATAGGTGAAATAGCCGTGTGTCGGCAGAATTAGCGTGACCGTGTGTCGGCATTACCAAAAGTGCATTCGGCACGTGATATATGTGAAATAGCCGTGTGTCGGCAGAATTGGCGTGGCCGTGTGTCGGCATTACCGAAAGTACTCTAGTTGTGTGTTTATAAAATTATATGAAATGTCCGTTGTCGACGAAAGGGGCGTGGCCGTTTGTCCGCATTACCGAAAGTGCTCTAGTTGTGTGTTTATAAAATGATATGAAGTGTCCGTTGTCGACGAAAGGGGCGTTGCCGTGTGTCGGCATTACCGAAAGTGCTCTAGTTGTGTGTTTATAAAATTATATGAAGTGTCCGTTGTCGACGAAAGGGGCGTGGCCGTTTGTCGGCATTGCCAAAACTGCTTGAATCTCCCTTCGCGCTGGCAAAGGCTGAATTGCATTAGTTATTTGCCGCTGACCCTCATAGAAAATGCAAAGCCTAGTGTGTGCATGGTTGGTTTTGATGTTTCTTCCGGCCGCTTTTTCCAGTAGTGTCCAGTAGGCCCCATTTGGACTAATAGGCATTATTACCAATTATACTTGTGGCCATAGGGACCACATCGCCAGAGAATGTATATATGGGGAGTGCTATAAATAGGCGTGGTCGCTAAGGACAGGGTTTACAGGGCATGATTTGTTGGTAAGCGATGCAGTCTGATCATTTCCGTTCGTTTCATGCAATGATTGAAATAAAGTGCTTTTTACAATATAATTTGACTTTTATTGCTATATTTTTCTTCCCGATTGGGTGGATCCTCCTCACTTTCCTAACCGTGGCCAGAAGGGTAAACTAAACTTACACCCTATAACTTGCCTTCGGGCGGGTTCCTGGTCCGGTTTGGCTGGTGGGGGGCCTTCCCTGAATTTCCCTCGAGGTGTCGGAATGGGTGTGTCCCCATTTCTCCTTCTCATCCCTAGGGTCATTTCTACACTAGCATATTAGAACGTCAGAAACACACGGTCAAGTGGTGTGACTGGGAAGGCAGCCCTACTGGCTGGGCCGGACCATTCCCGCCCGGCAAGGCAATCGACTAGGTCGACGCCTCTCCGCGTAGGGTCACTACAGGTTCCGGGTCTCAAATGCTTTCACAGCTGGAAATGTCAGTAATTATTAATTGTTATTTAAATGTATTTAATTTCACCATGGTCGTTTTTTCTGAGTTTCGGGAGGATCCCCATTTTATACACCTTTTCCCTCGTTTGGGGCGTATTCACGTTGAGTTCGAAAGGTAGCGGAAGCAGCGTCAGCGAGTGGGCAAAGGTCCAATCTCATTCTCCCATAACTTAATCGCACCGAGACAATGAGCGGGGATTTTAGTAGTGAAAATGGTATACTATTTTCATTACTGAAAAACTCCGTGAAATACCAACGGATGCGAATCATGAGTCTCATTTCCCTCGGGAGGGTTTGTTGGAATGCCCTGCATCACCACGTGCTTTTATTCGGGTATTTAAGAACCAAATTATTCAATTTCGGGGCTTTTACACGATCTTCTACAAGGACGACGAAAATATTTTTCCGACCCTCCCACCTCCCCTTCGGCGACGCCGTTACTCGATCTACTTACTTCCTGTACGTACGTACGTCCGCGTCGCGCTTCGCTCATGGCCTCGGTCCAATCTCATTCTCCCATAACTTAATCGCACCGAGACAATGAGCGGGGATTTTAGTAGTGAAAATGGTATACTGTTGCAATATCAACTCTAAATTGCACAAACGATTAGATGCAACAATGAGTATTTTGTAATCATTCGATCCTATGTCATTTCAATACAAAAACATTATTGCTGAGTGAATAAGACTTACATATGTTGCTCACCGACGTACGTTCCTTGGTCTCTGCCGTCCAAATCAATAAGATCGCAATTGTTGACCTCACACGTTTCTGGTTGAAATTCGAGAATGCCATTACATCTTCTGAACATTTTGTTGTCAACCGTCTAATGTTGAAGGCCGAGCTTCGTTTAAGTACTCATTTAGCTTTGTCTTGGTAGTACAAATACAATTCCTACATCTTTACTACAGTTTTGCGAAGATTTACGACATTTCTTTCCTGACAAACTTGCGCTGCACTGGATTGCGTGACCAGTATTTGGTCAGCGGTATCTCACATATACAGGTAGCCCATGACACAGAAATAAAGGAAATGGCCGTTTTCGCATGGAAATGATATATAAAATCAAGGAATGTTTTTGTCTTATTCCCATTTTGAATCATTGGTTATAGTTTGTTTTGAAATTATAATAATATAATAATGTATTACTTATAGAGCCCTATTTGGGAACATGAGAACATGACAAAAAGTATGATCGATTTTAGATTTTACAACATTTGTCAAATTTCTCGCGCGTTGATTGGATAAGAGCCTTTAGAGAGCTTCAGATTCGACTACGAGTACAGGGCCGGACACACGGTGCAGCATTGCGCGCAATTGCACGCAACACGTATTGTTGCAGCGTGTGTCCACCTCTGCAACATGTTTGCAACATGTTGCGCGCAATGTTGCAGAAGTAGAATCGAGTCCTACTTCTCCAACATTGCGAGCAACAAATTACGTCATATTAGCGCGCTAGTCATTTGCGCGCAACATGTTGCAGAGGCACAGGCAGCCCAACCATTCCTTTTAAGGCTACTAAATAATTCAATAAAATGATATTTGCGACCTTTTTTGATGGGTTTCCTGTGGTAGATCGCACGCGCGCAATACGTAGATATGTTGGGTTCCCTGTGTTGAGTACCGTATAATGTTGGGCTCCCTGTGCGCATCCCGCGCGTCCCGCAATAGCAAAAATAACACTGATCTTTAATTCTTTCTTATCACAACAATTATTATAGAAGAACAATTATTAAAGGAGATGTTATTTTCTAGATTTAAAAGACCGAAATATTTAGTCAAAATGTCTCACTCAAAACTCGTACTCTAGACAACGAGTTTTGCGAGAAATCTCGTCGAAGTCGAAACGACGACGACGAGCTCGAGATTTTCAAGCTGGCGTGACAATGTCACGGCTTTACGCATGCGCACTAATCGTAACGGCGAAAAATCGTAGTCGTACTCGTAGTCGTACTCGTAGTCGAATCTGAAGCTCTCTAATACTCCAGTTTCGCGTTGTTTAGAGATGACCGCTGTCCTTGACAAAAGACGAATTTGTACAGGCATAGCCTCCATTCAGAAACCAGTCCGTGCAATTCAAAAATGTTTCTATTGTTTTATGTCAACATTTTTTCGTGTTCTTGTTGATATTTGTGAATAATCTACACTGACTCGAGGCTAACCCTGTACAAATACGTCTGATATCAATAAGTACAGCGGTTTTACAACGGGATCTGTGAACGCGAAAAGGGAATATTTGTCGATAAGGACAGACGCATGGAATGACGTTACGCTCGCGCACGGAACCAGCGCGCTCTTGAATCAGATTTTCCTTCAAATCTATTTGTCGTTTTGGGAGCCTTTTCCGCTTTCCTGAGTAAATATTGTTGTAAAAAGAACAAATTGAAGTCGCTTTTCTATGGTCTGTCTAACAAATCGAAGTCGCTTTTCTATGGTCTGTTTAACAGATGGAAGTCGCTTTTCTATGGTCTGTTTAACAGATCGAAGTCGCATTTCTGTACTCTTATCGACCATAGAAATCACATCAGAAAATGATCAAAACTCAAGTGGAACCATAGGCAGCCCAACCGTTGCTTTTGAGGCTACTAAATAATTCAATAAAATGATATTTGCGTCTTTTTTTGATGGATTTCCTGTGGTAGAGCGCGCGCGCGCATTACGTATTATATTAGGCTTCCTGTGTTGAGTAAGGTTTAATGTTGGGCTTCCTGTGTGCATCCCGCGCGTCCCGCAGTATATGTGTATACACATTGCTGCGGGCGCATTCCGCAGGACGTACACAGGGATCCCAACAGGGATCCCTGTATGACGGGGATCCCAACCTTACTCAACACAGGAAGCCCAATATAAGACGTATTGCGCGCGCGCTCTACCACAGGAAACCCATAAAAAAGACACGCGCATACAAAAATATTGTTATTAATAATTAGTTGCCTCAAAAACAATGGTTGGGCTGCCTGTGGTGGAACCACGAGCGTAGCGATCGTTTCTGAGGCTAGTTATAATTATTAAAAACATATATTTGCATGCGCGCGTCTTTTTTTGATGGGTTTCCTGTGGTAGAGCGCGCGCGCGCGATACGTATTATATTGGGTTCCCTGTGCATAGAAATACATGTTGGGATCCCTGTGTACGCGCTGCGGGACGCCATGCGAGACGGGCCCGCAGCAATGTGTACATTGCTGCGGGCGCGTTCCGCAGGACGCACACAGGGATCCCAACATAGGACGTTACTCAGCACAGGGAACCCGACATACATGCGCGCGCGCGCTCTACCACTGCGAACCCATCAAAAAAAGACGCAAATATCATTTTATTTCATTATTTAGTAGCCTCAAAAGGAATGATTGGGCTGCCTGTGGTTTCACTGCAAAGTTTTGATCATTTTCTGACGTCATTTCTATGGTCGATAAGAGTACAGACCATAGAAAAGCTATTTTGATTTTTTAATTTTTTTCCTGTGTTTATTTTTTAAATGAAAATTATATCGGCTACCTAAAATAATACATATTTACATTTACAATCAACTCTCGCCTTGAGGACACCTTGCTAAAATGCGGACACTCAATCACGGACAACAAACAGTTCTCGGACTAAGCGAAACGTATTAAAATTAACTCTCGCTATTGCTGGTTTGCAATCAATCACCTGAAAGACGCAGCAGCCATGTTGGTGGTACAAACAAGAGAAGTTAATGAGGAATGCTTTGTTATCGGGCACCAACATAGCTGCCATGACGTAACGCGCAAACCAGCAATTGCGGACAACACATGGTCCCAGGGTTGTCCCTATGACAGAGTTGACTCATGCACTTGACTCATGCCCCAGGGGGGGGGGGGGGGGGGGGGGGTATACTCCCTTTGATCGGGGTGATCGGCGGTCCTTTTAAGGTTGAACATATTTCCTGTGTGTACCTTTTAGGGTTACGACTCAAAAGTCAGTTACGTAACAACTATATATGGTCGTACCTATTAGGGGTCGAAATGAACATGACTTCAAGAGCTCTTTTGATTTCTGCATACCTTTTAGGGGTCGTTTTCAAAACCGACCGCCCATCACCGATCACCTCTGCCACTTGGACAAAGGGAGTATATCCCCCCCCCCCCCCCCCCTATAGGGACAACCCTGGGACCATGTGGTGTCCGCAATAGCGAGAGTTAACATTTTAGTACGTTTGGCTTAGTCCGAGGACTGTTTGTTTTCCGTGATTGAGTGTCCGCATTTTAGCGAGGTGTCCTCAAGGCGAGAGTTGATTGTAAATGTAAATATGTATTCTTTTAGGTAGCCGATATGCATTTTCATTTAACAAATAAACACAGGAAAACATTCTAAAATCGATCCATACTTTTTGTCATGTTCGATTTTTTTTGTCATGTTCAAATCAAATATTGTTACTCAGCTAGAATAGCTTATCAGTTACCCTGAGTGCCATTATTTACCTTATTTTAGTTAATTACTTGGGCTTCCTGTGGAAGGCCCAAGTCTAAGATTACAGACGGTTATTCTTTTTGGTCGTCGTCGTCGTGGTGTTTCTACGCCAAATCTGCAAGTTCACCATAGCGCATGCGCATGCTAATCTTCTCTGTATCGTTCCAATTTTTGAGTATACAGAAGTTGTGGTCAGCAGCTTATCAACGAAATTCAAGATGGCAGACGTACGTAACGATAAATCAAATCACCAGCAGCATTCAAAAAGGAATTTGCCGTGCTCCCTTGCTCGAGCCAGTCGAGTCGTTCATTAATACTGCTTAGTAAATATGCAAATATCCTAGAGAATACTTTTTGGCCTTGCAATTCTGTCTGAAAGTGTATTTCTAACAGATGTCTGTGGCTTAGTAAGAACTCGATCGTAATTTTATCGAGTTTGTGAAATCGTTTCTTGCAAGGTAATCGAAATGTGCTTCGCCATGCAGCTGTCAGCTAGGAGTGTGAGTGTTGAAGCTAATTACGTATGTATGCTCTACTGAGTCACGCAACGAGTGACTTAAATTCTGCAAGTAATACATGTAGGCTAAAACTACTTCTGTATGATGATACAAGCTATTAGGTTTCACATTTAAAATCTATCAAAACAGCTTTATTAAGAAGCCCAAGTTCACGCTAGTAGAGCGTCTAGTTAAATTGAAAATAATAATTGTAAAAAAGGAAAAAAAGGTAGGTAATAATTTTTTTTTGTTGATGTTGTTGTTCAAATCATTGGGAAAACGAATTCTTCCCATTGATGGTTTTTTGAATGAATGGGAAAAACAAACTATAACCAATGATTCAAAATGGGAATAAAAAACAAAAACATTCCTTGATTTTATATATCATTTCCATGCGAAAACGGCCATTTCCTTTATTTTTGTGTCATGGGCTACCTGTATATGTGAGATACCGCTG
The DNA here is from genome assembly GCA_033675265.1 of Actinostola sp. cb2023. Taxonomy (NCBI): domain Eukaryota; kingdom Metazoa; phylum Cnidaria; class Anthozoa; order Actiniaria; family Actinostolidae; genus Actinostola; species Actinostola sp. cb2023. The sequence continues at coordinate 106,509 of JAUJYZ010000919.1, forward strand.
ACCAAATACTGGTCACGCAATCCAGTTCAGCGCAAGTTTGTCAGGAAAGAAATGTCGTAAATCTTCGCAAAACTGTAGTAAAGATGTAGGAATTGTATTTGTACTACCAAGACAAAGCTAAATGAGTACTTAAACGAAGCTCGGCCTTCAACATTAGACGGTTGACAACAAAATGTTCAGAAGATGTAATGGCATTCTCGAATTTCAACCAGAAACGTGTGAGGTCAACAATTGCGATCTTATTGATTTGGACGGCAGAGACCAAGGAACGTACGTCGGTGAGCAACATATGTAAAGTCTTATTCACTCAGCAATAATGTTTTTGTATTGAAATGACATAGGATCGAATGATTACAAAATACTCATTGTTGCATCTAATCGTTTGTGCAATTTAGAGTTGATATTGCAACAGCGACTGCTGTTCTTTCAAATAACAAGACGCTCAATGAGCGTACACTCGGGCTTATGAAAAGGACAATGTCAGTTGCGTGAGGAGAGACCTGACAATGACTGACAGTTGCGTGACGAGGGAGACTATATGTCTGCCAGATGAAGGGCTATACGATCTCGATTTACGAACATTGACCTTACTTGCCTTAAATGCTTTGATGTTGTTTTGAAGTACGATTTTTACGATTCCTTTTCCTTCTGAATTTTTCAAACGTGGAATAAAATAAACATCCATCATGAGTTAGAACTTCGTATTTTTAAACATCCAGTTGATTCAGTATGATGTGACAAAGCTCGACCAATCTGCTGTCTCTGCCTATACATTAAAAAATCTTGTTCGATTTATCTCGAAATCAGAAAGGAATTATCGATTAAAAATCAAAAGCTGCTTCTGTTAGATTAAGATGTGACCTCAAGTGACCTCAAATACGTTTAAATACGTATGACAGCGTACTTTCAAGAGTCGGAGATCTTTATCTATGAGTCACCGACCGAAATAGTCTCCCTTGTCACTGAGCGTCTTCTTCTGCAATAGATCCCTAAAATCTAAGGACGTTTTGATTTCGATTGTATTTTTGCCGTTCACTGACCTGTTTTGAGCGTGGAAATTCTGTTTTAAATAGCCTACGCGGCAGTTCTATATAAAATGAAAAGGACAATGTCAGTTGCGTGAGGAGAGACCTGACAATGACTGACTGTTGCGTGACGAGGGAGATTATATGTCTGCCAGATGAAGGGCTATATACGATTTACGAACATTGACCTTGCTTGCCTTAAATGCTTTGATGTAGTTTTGAAGAACGATTTTTACGATTCCTTTTCCTTCTGAATTTTTCAAACGTGGAATAAAATAAACATCCATCATGAGCTACTGAAAATAACTCGACTGGCTCGACTGTTTCCATGACTTCTGTACATATAGCTTTCTGTCAATAGATGGAGTTATACATGACCGTTGTACGGCGTTGGTCGTGAGTTTAATTATAACAAGAGTCCGCGGAGATCTTTATCTATGAGTCAGACACAAGTCTCCCTCGTAATTGAGCGTCTTCTTCTATAATAGATCCCTAAAATCTAAGGACGTTTTGATTTCGATTGTATTTTTGCCGTTCACTGACCTGTTTTAAATCGGTTTTAAATCAACGGTTCTAAAATTTGGTCGCCGGTAATAGATGTAGGACTCAGATAAGGATCACTTTACAACTGTCATCTTACTGAAAAGAACACGGATTTTCGAACATTGACCTTGCTCGATCGCCTTTGTCTCAATTCATTTTTGGATATGAGTTCGAGTTCGTGGAAAGGCGTTATAGAACAGCCGATAAAACACGGGCTTTAAACAGGCTCATTTCACAGACAAAAGCATACGGCTATTCGTGTGGGCCCACTCTGAAAGATGTCGTTTCATTTATAACAAAAGCAAACGCGCCTTAGCTTCATCGTGGAATGATCAACTACAATCCTGAACTTAAGAGTGGGTGTCTGAGAAAACCAGGCAGAGCCAAAAGATGGGGGTCGGCCGATTCCCCCCAAATTTAGTACGTGGATAACCTATCGAGATTGATTATAAATGGTGGTATTTACCGATTCGTCTGGCTTTTTACTTTCGAGTTTGACCACCCCCCTCTGTTTTTGGCCAAATTTACATTTATAAATTTGAAATTTTGAAGCATATTTAATGAGCAAAACTAACCTCTTCTATTTACTGTAATCATCGTTTGCTTTCTGTAGTACCTTTTCACTTTTAGAAGAAGTAATAAACGGCTAGTACTGTTTATTTGACCAAATATTCATTGCAATAAATCGAGCCGAACTTTGTGTTCGAAACGATACCGATCGCCGGTTGCAATTTTGACCATTTTAAAAATGACTTTTCTCAAAAGTGCGGCAGTCGATTTCGAATGTAAAATAAGTTTTGGGAAGGCCTAATGGTTGACTTTAAGGATATGAAAAGTTACAATTGGCTTCTATTTTATTTCAAACGCGAGCGGCTCCCAAATCTCGTATATTTTGCACTGACGAAGCACGTTCCGTTTCATGTTTTAACTTCCGGTCGGGCCCAGTCTCCATGGCGCGAATACTGGATTTGCTCAAAAGGGCTTCAAAATCACCTACAATATATCCCTGTTATTACAAAAAATACCAATAAAGAGATGTGTAATTAAAACTCGGTGTTTGAATATGTTTTTAACAGCGAATAAGTATGCACAGTTCTGTTTTCCTAATCGCTATTATGCAAGTATGGAACGATAAATTTATTTGTTCGAGGACAACACAGTAATACAGACACTATTCATTATAAAATTTGTAAAGCTATAAAATCAACATCGATTACATTTCAATGTCGGAAACAATACGGATCTTTCGCAATATATCATGGCGGGAGGAAGCCGACGGCAAAAAGTCGAGCGTGACCATAATTGTCACGCTAGACTTTCGCAACCTCACGGCGCGACGGCATATTGCGTAAAGTCTATACTGTCAAGCGTTTCTTCAAATTCACTGTTGTAAGAATATCGATATAATCAAAATAATTGCAATCAAACTGCATGTATCTTGGACATGGCGGAGCAGGTAAATTGTTCGTTTGGCTCCCAGACTTCTCAATGTGGCATGGTTGGATCGGGCTCATCTATAGTACCATTGGATGCGTGCAATCATGATGTGACATCTCATTTACTCAGCCTTATGGTGACCAGCAAGCGAGGACGGGGGAAATCCCTCCTTACCGAGAAAGACCTAATACTAAATCGTGCTGGAGTTTTCCATCGCACAGAGAGCGAAATTACTGCTATGACGGTTTGTCCCAAGCATAGGAAAAGTTTAACAACAGATTGGGAAGGTCGTAAAAGCAGATCATGTTTGCATCCAAATCACAAAGGGCAACGAAAACAAATGAAGTCTCCACGACGAGTAAATGCCACAATGTCTGAAGAAATATTTGATCTGCATAAAGAGGTAGTTCCAATTGGTGCTGGTAAGTACACATTATATTTGTAGGATTCACTTGAAGTTTATACCAAATATATTATTTTGTAAAGGAAATGGGATTCACTTATGAAAAGTCAAAATAATAAGAAGAATAAAAATAATAGTAACAATAATAATAATAGTAATAATAATAATAATAATAGTAACAATAATAGTAGCAATAATAAAAATAATAATAAAATAATAATATTAATTAATACTACTAATATTATTATTAATAATAATAATATTTTTGTATAACAATAATAGAAAGTAGTAATAACAATAGTAATGGTAAGTGTCTTGGTACAAGACTATATAAAAATTATTAAAAAAAAATCAATGTAAGACTTAGAATGATGAATATACACATAAATGAATAAGGAAGCGATAACCTACGTTGAAACACACTCAACCACTGCAGATTTGTTTCAGATTTCTCTTTTTTTTCCTGCAGTGGTTGAGTGTGTTTCAACGTAGGTTATCGCTTCCGTAATGTAAGACTTAGTACTACAGTATTAAATAATAATATTGATGAGTAGCGAAAAAGCCGGCATTTTGAAAAGAAAAAAAAGCGAAAAATCAATAAATATTCGGGTATAAAATCGAAGGTAGTATGCTAGTTGGTTTCTACTAGAACAATTAGACTACTAATTAGACTACTACAATTAGACTCCCTCTTTTTCTCCCCCTTTTCTCCCTCTTTTCCTCCCTCTTTTTCTTTCTCTCTCGAATGGAGTTTAGAACCGCAAAGCAGCGATCAGCTGTCAAAGTGGTTCGTAGCTCATTCGCCTGCCTCTTAGTGCTCTAACATTCACCGCGAATAGATAAACTGACTGTAAACATATCAATGACAAAGTGAATGACAAAGTGAATCACAAGAACGTGTAAAACAAATAAGTGGATTGTTTCGCTTTTTTTACACATTTTCCCACAAATTAAATTATTTACTTCTAGCTATCTGCGCTGGTTGTCGGACCATACATTACAAAATGCGAGGGAATGACAAAGAAACGGATAAGGATGAAGAAACGGGTGATGTAAGTAAGGGTCAATCAACTAATGGGAAAGAAAGAAAGACAGAAACGAAAAAAGTCAGAAAGAGAGAAGGAAGGAAACAAATAAATAAATGAATGGGAGGGAAAGAATGGGAGGGAAAGAATGGGAGGGAAAGAATGGGAGGGAAAGAATGGGAGGGAAAGAATGGGAGGGAAAGAATGAAGGAAGAACTAACTTGCACGTACTCTCATAGAGAATTTGAATGTACATGTAATAATAATGATAATAATAATACTTTATTTCTTGAAATGTATTTCATAAACTCGATGCTTTCACAAATGGATAAAAATTCGAAACATAATATGTTGCAACAATGTAGAGAAATGAACGGAAAGAATAATGAATATATACTAATCGTCCGTAAAATCATTAACGTTTTTATCAAATTGTAGGTCGGTGTGAGTTTTGTTGAGCCATCACCACACCATGTGACAATGTCAGCTGATGAAGATTTGCCTTCTGGCAGTGGTTCGTCAATTGAGCACCGTGATGATACGCAAACGATATCGTCACAGTCATCTCAAAGTACTGAAGCTGAGCATGAAGTAAGTATTTGGGTTGACGAAGTGGAAGTTTAACATGAGAGAAGGCAGACCCTGAATGATGCTATTGGAAAACTTACAGATGGTCGAGTGAGTCCTATCCTTTCTACCTTAAACACCACATGGGATGATATTTCAACCACTCAGCAAAGTTACTATTCTCGGAAAGCGAAGGAAGCTATTTCGGCAATGTTATCGGTTATCAGTCCAGGACAAGAAATACAAGTATGGAGTGAAGTTAGGCGTGGAACAGCGATGGAAACTGAAGGAGTCCAGTTCTTCAAATCTCAAGAATTTCGACACTACAGGTGTGATAGATGCTCTTGTCAAATCATACAATCAAGCGGAATCCTGGCAAACCAAACGACAAATCCTCTCACTTTTTGCCAACGACTTCAGTAGATCTCAACTTCAGGATATGATACCAGGCCTGTCCAAGTGGCGAATCGATCAAGCCCGCCAACATGCGATTGAAACCGGTAAAGGTCAGCCAGTAGCCAGTCAGCAAGTGTTTCGTCAGAGAATTGACGAACTACAAATTGACCATTTTCTGGACTTTATTTCAAGACCCGAATTTTTGCAGGATGTACCCTTCGGAACGAAAACACTGAAATTAGATTCAGGTGAAAAGATCCACATCCCAGCTATTATAAGAACATTGATCCCTTCAAGAATAATTGCGCAGTACACGCGACTCTGTGCACAACAACAATTTGAACCTGCTGGTGAACGTTCCCTCTTCAGAATACTGGAAGTTTGCAGCGCCTCACTGCAGAAGTCGCTACAGGGACTCGACAGTGTAACAGCAGATGGGACTGAAGCGTTCGATAACATGGTGGCCATCGTCGACACACTAGCTGAAAATGGAGCTGGGAATGATTGGAGAAAGAACGTGGAAGTTGGTTTGAGAGATGGCAAAAGATATCTCAAAACGGATTTTAAATCACACGTGGGAAGAGACGAGAAATGCAGCGACCACTGTGTGACATATGCCCTCAGTGATAACACCACCGCTTCCTATCAAATCGATTGTGAACACACTCACGACACAGTATGTGAACAGTGCATTAATCTTGACAAAGTATTTGAAGACATGTCCCAAAAAATGGAAGAAGTAATCACAGACCAAGAGCAAAAAGACAGGATTACGTATGAATATACAGAGTCTGTTGGCGCCATTTACGCATGGAAAGCACATTTGCTTCGACTTTTGAACCAGGAAGAAGCCAAGCAGGACATTCTATTTAGCCTTGACGACCAAGAATGTTTTAAATCATGGACTGGGCTATGAAGTTTCTTCCGCAACGTTACCGCGAACGCATGTCGGACTTTTTCGGAAAACGCGGTAAGAGCTGGCATGTGAGTTCAGTAATAACAAAATCCGATGTAAAATACAAAGTTGAATGCTTTGTCCACTTATTTGAATCTTGTATTCAAAACAGCTTTGCCGTAGCTTCTATCATTGAAAACCTCCTTACTACCATTAAGGAAGAAAATCCTACAATCAATAAAGCCTACTTTAGATCAGACAATGCTGGATGCTACCACAATGGCCCTCTACTTCTAAGTCTCCCATTCATCGGACAAAGATCGGGTATTGTGCCTCAACGTTATGATTTCTCAGATCCCCAGGCAGGTAAAGATATATGCGATAGAAGAACAGCATCAATGAAAGCTCATATCAGGAGATGGATCAACGAGAAGCATGATGTTATCACCGCACAACACATGAAACAAGCACTTGAATCACATGGAGGCCTCAAAGGGTGCAGAGTAGCCGTTGTTAAAATTGATCCTTCTACAGATAATAGTTCAGACAACAAAATACCGGGAATCAGTCTACTCAATAACTTCTCATATGAATATGATGGTATACGAGCGTGGAGAAGCTACAACATTGGGCCAGGACGCCTCTTTACTTATGCTGACCTTCAAGTTCAACCACAGAGAAAGACGTGTCTTGGAGTTATTCATGGTTTTGGCGCAAGAACGCAGCATGGAACTATGAGAGCGGACAGTTCAACCACAAACGCCGAAATTTTCTCATGCAACGAAATTGGATGCGTGCTAACATTTAGAAGTGAGGCAGAAGCTGTCGCCCATATGGACACTGGGAAATACGTACGTCAAGTGGAGAAGGAATCTCTTTATGATTCAGTAAGAAAAAAGTGGGCTGATATTGTAACTGGTGTCCAGCCTCGCAATCAACTACCGTCATCTGGTGGAGAACAGTCCATCTCAGATACCCAAGCAGAGCGACAGCCAAGAGGTTGGGCCCTAAAAGCTACCAAGAAGCCTTCAAGGATGTCTGATAAAGTTAAAGCTTATTTAGTAGAGTGCTTTGACGCCGGTGTACAGAGCGGCCTAAAAGCAAACCCCATTGAGGTGGCGAAGGAGTTGAAATTAGCAAAAGATCAAAATGGAAAAACACTTTTTACTCCACAAGAATGGCGAACAAGCCAACAAATTGCCAGCTTCTTCTCCAGGCTATCTGCAGCTCAGCGCCAAAGACAAATCGAAGAATATGCAGACGAGAACGAGATTCAAGAAGAGGACATAAGGGCGTGGGAGGCAGCCGCCGCATTCAAAGAGTTGCAAAGCGGAGTAGTGAATGATTTTAACCAACCAGATCACCCAATCATGGTAGCACAGAAAAACATATGTCAGTTGGTGCATTCTAAAAAGCTTTCATTACTGAAGATAGCCGAACTGATGGACATATGTACCAACCTCCAAATCCAAGTCGATGGCCAAAAGGGGAGGAAGATCAGCTACATTAAACCGTTGGAATCTTTTGTTAAAGGCTCATGTACTTGCTTTAGCACGAACTAAGACAATATCGGCATATCCCACACCGTTCAACTAATGCTACATTGTATATAGCTCATTTTATTTGTTTTGTACTGTTGTATATTCTAATTCAGCCATTTGACTCTGAATCTTAGGATAACGCGTACCAGTCATAGTACATTATTTGTAGATAGAATGAAATCGCCGAAACTCATGAATACCGGCGTAATGTGATGTAAACCATTGTCGACCAGAAATATACTGGCTAATATAGCATAGCAAGGTAACAATATCAAGGTAACAAAACACAAAATTAGCATCATAATGACAATTTTTGTAAACGTTACGATAACCAACAGGCCCGGCCGGTTGCACAAAAGGTGAATAGCGCTATCCACCGAAATTTTTTTTTGGCTAACTGCATCAGTTTTATCCGTTGGATAAGACTTATCCGGTGGATAGCGCTATTCACCATTCGTGCAACTGGGGCCAGATGAGTTGTAGGAAGTATAAAAGTTTTGTCGTTAACAAGCAGACTTGAAATTCAACGTCTATATGAAATTACTATGAAATGGAGTTTCGTTTCTGTTTCGTTTTCTTCTTCTTAGTTACTTTATCATTAAAAAAATAGTTAAAGAGCAAATATAAACATTTATCCAGTCGTATCAGTGTGAATCGAAATAAGAATTATATATATATATTTAGTGCAATTTTAGACTTGAGTTTCGCGCGCTGTGACTGGTCGAGCGACCAGTGATTATGAGACGATAATCACTGGTCGAGTAAAATCACCAATGCTGAAATTCCTTTTTTTTTTAATCCTGAATTTCGTCTTTTCTCTGATATCCAAGTCTAAACTTATACTAAAACAATTATTCACCTCAGGCTCAGTGAGTTTGGTGAATATTTACCAATAATCGCCTTTAAAAATATAAAACATGTACATGTATACATGTATACGGTCAGTAATTGTAAACCTAAGTATTTACTTATTAGCTGTTAAAAATACATTTCAAACACCGAGTTTTTTACTACACATCTCTTTATTGGTATTCTTTGTAATAACAGGGATATATTGTAGGTGATTTTGAAGCCCTTTTGAGCAAATCCAGTATTCGCGCCATGAAGACTGGGCCCGACCGGAAGTTAAAACATGAAACGGAACGTGCTTCGTCAGTGCAAAATGTACGAGATTTGGGAGCCGCTCGCGTTTGAAATAAAATAGAAGCCAATTGTAACTTTTCATATCCTTAAAGTCAACCATTAGGCCTTCCCAAAACTTATTTTACATTCGAAATCGACTGCCACACTTTTGAGAAAAGTCATTTTTAAAATGGTCAAAATTGCAACCGGCGATCGGTATCGTTTCGAACACAAAGTTCGGCTCGATTTATTGCAATGAATATTTGGTCAAATAAACAGTACTAGCCGTTTATTACTTCTTCTAAAAGTGAAAAGGTACTACAGAAAGCAAAAGATGATTACAGTAAATAGAAGAGGTTAGTTTTGCTCATTAAATATGCTTCAAAATTTCAAATTTATAAATGTAAATTTGGCCAAAAACAGAGGGGGGTGGTCAAACTCGAAAGTAAAAAGCCAGGCGAATCGGTAAATACCACCATTTATAATCAATCTCGATAGGTTATCCACGTACTAAATTTGGAGGGAATCGGCCGACCCCCATCTTTTGGCTCTGCCTGGTTTTCTCAGACACCCACTCTTAATAGCTTGAAGATCTATGATGAGAAATCTTGAAACTCGATAGGATCAAATACATCGCATTCTTCGCATTTTTTTGTCATTCCTTCACCTGAAAAAAAAAAAAAAAAAAAGAAAAAAAAAAAAGGAAAGCACGCCGGGTCAGCTGTCACGAGAAATTGGACATTTAGATACCGCGATCATGTTGCGATTGGTCAGCGGTTTTCCAAAACAGTATAATGGCGGCGGTGAAGGCTAAGTTCACAGTGGAAGACGTTTTGGAAGAAGTGGTCACTGAACCTGGTGTTGAAGGCAACGAAGAAGACGTTCCGAGCCTTGCAGAGGTGTTGAAGAGCTCTGTTCAGGAGTTTTATCCCCTTCGGTCTACAGTAGACTCTTTTACAGCTTTCCGCGATGAAGCAATGCAAGCACTCGAAGGAGTTTATAGAAACCACCGAGTTGGACTCCTAGATGATAGTGAGAAAATTCTAGATAAACCTGTGAATGTGAGGCCAGCGATAGCTGCTGAGATCATGTTGTGGCTTAAATCCATTTACAGGCGAATGACAGGATCACCTAGAGCCCAGAACCCCTGGTATATTGAGTTAAGACGTGGCATACCGAAAGAAATTTTTATGGTCATAATAGATGCCTGTTCTAAATCTCCCACAAATTTTGGTATTTCAGTGGAGTCATCTTTATTAAAATTCACTCACAAGAAGCGCCTAATTCGTGATTTGTCGAAGTTAGCTGGAGTCAGTGCCACATTAGTTAGGGATAAGCTGAAGAAAGTATTCAAGGGCAGAAGAGAGGGATGCAAAGCAGAACTTGTGGTGAGCAATGAGAAAGCCTTTTGTTTTAACCTATGACGAAAGAAATTTGAAAATAGTGCTGAAATGTCATTATGGTTACTGGAATGAACTTGGATATGGGTTCCATGGTTAATTAAAAACTATATTTCAAAGTTATAATGGAGACTCTGACACATCATGATTGACCTCATCACATTCACAGTTTATTATCAAGAATGTTTTGCTTTAATATGCAGTGTATACAAATACATGTACATGTACATATATGTACCTATATGCAGAATAAGTGGTTGAAGGCTTGCAACTTCATACTGTCCAAATACCTATATACCAATATATACCAATGTGTATACTACTCAGTTTTTGAGTACATAGAGTTTAATACAAATCTGTTTTGTAGACCGGCGTGAAGTCAGTCCAATTTTCAGTTAATCTCTATACACCAATGCATTGGTAAGAGCTACAACAAGGTTTTTGTACACCGCCAAAACATTTTATGTATCTGAAAGCATTCCATTATTAAATATATTACTTCTTTGTATGTATAACCAGTTGTTTTATTGTGGTTCTAAGTTGTAAGCTAAATATGGGAGAGATTATGCTTATGATTATGATGTATGCAAGAGGGCTCACAGTCATCACACTTAATATGTGACCGATATATAAACATAATCTCTGGTCAAATAGAGTGATTGCATTAAACCGTGAAATAAAAATTATATGTTAGTATATAATAGTCTAATAGACACAAAAGAATACAATGGGAATAAGGTCTACTAGTGTCTATTAGTCTACTATAAACTATTTCTTGGGTTTATTGCAATCACTTTAGTGTAAAATGGGAGAAGGTATATACTAGGGTGACTACAATAAACCTGTGAAATGAAAATTAAATATCAGCGTGTAATAGTCTAATAGACACGAGAAAGTCTACTATGTCTATTAGTCCACAAACTATTTCACTGGTTTATTGCAATCACTCTATTTTTGTTTATTTGCTTAGCACGCACTTACTCCACATGAATCAATTCATCATATACCATATCCATATAAATTTGTTCGTTACTCAGATCAACATTGATCCAGTTCTAATTTGTTTAATTATTTATACACATTATTTCTATTCTTCTTTTCTGATATATTGCTCTTATACACTCTATACAAGTCTTCATACATGTATTGTATGTGTATGTTATTATTTTTCAGCATTTCTCTTTCTTGACTTAATCCTATTATACTAAATGCTATATATCTATACCATGTAAGCTAACCTTTTATGGTTAGTATAGGTGGCTTGTGCCAACACTTATATTTTACATATCTATGTAACTTAAATAATGTAATAATGTTAAAATTATTACATACTTATATATTTATTTATTTAGTACCAGGATATAATAACATTATAACATTATTCAAGAATACACTAATGTATGTATATGTAACTATGAATGATCAGGCATATAATTATTAATTACCATATATTATCAGTAAATCAATCAATATTACTCTAATTGCTCTATTTTTCAGCATTTCTCTTTCTCGACTCAATCCTATTAAACTAAATGCTATATATCTATACCATGTAAGCTAACCTTTTATAGTTAGTAGAGGTGGCTTGTGCCAGCACTTATATTTTACATATCTATGTAACTTAAATAAATGTAATAATGTTAACATTGTTACATACTTATATATTTATTTAGTATGCATTTATGTAACTATGTATGATCAGGCATATAATTATTATTAATTACCATATATTATCAGTAAATAAATCAATATTACTCTAACTGTGTCTGTTAGTCTTCTAAATCTAAATCTTATATGGTTGAAGTGCAGGCAATGCAATTCAGAGCTACATGTAGCTCAGATGGCCAGACCAGGTTTGTACTTCTTGGCCATCACACTCTCATGTATAAGGGTCATGGTACTATCACCACAGAAGCAGCAGTTATTATCACTAGGATCTGCTTTTTCTAAACCACAATAGCAGTAATTGCAGTCTTCAAAAACTCTGGGAGGTATGTATACTTCTTTGCTTTGTGTGTAGAGGCATGGTACATGGTTATGTTCAGGCAACCATATTAACATGATAAATTCATGTCTGAATATGTCTTTCCACCTTGTGTGAAATGTAGAATTCTGGCTCAGTCTATGTAAAGCAACATGTTTTGCTTCCCTACCTTCCATTGTAACTGTAAGGAGCCCTTGTTTGTAAATATTGTATACATTCTTTGCATGCACAGGTAGAACATGACCCATAGTCCAGATAGTTGGGTTGATAGGATAGGGTAGGAACAACTTGTTGGCATGACAGTACTCCCTGGCTATAGTCTCAAGCTTAGTTAGATCAGTGTCATTGATTTCAAGCCTGTTGAAAATTGAGCAGCAATCCCTCAACCTGATTCCTATATACACTAATGCTAGAACTGTCTGCCTTTGTTTCCTACTGTCACCATCATGACTCAGATACCTGATGAGTCTCATGAAGTTATGACAAAACAATCTGGACTCCTTCCCAGTAAACCTATATTGAATGTCCCCCTTTTTGCATTGTGTATCATTATACCATTGCCTTACTTTCTTAGCCAGGCGTGTTGCCTTCACTTCAAACTGCAAAGCAGTTACCACTCTAGCAATACAGAGGTCTTGAGGGATATCAGAGAAAACCTTGTATGTAGGCTTGAGCATTGACTTTGCAAGTGCTTCCTTTAACAAAGCCTTAAAGAAATATTGCCATGCATTATTCTTCAGATGTAATGGCTCAACATGAGCACTATCAATCAATCTCCCTATAAGAGGAAGAAATTCTTGGCGGCTCTTTTGTTTAGCAATGTATTCTGTGATGTTAGTTCTTTTAGTTTGTTCACTAACCTGTTTTGTTGCTACAGTTTTTTTGAAGCACTCTACACGTTCAACTACACTTACCCTCTGTTCATAATTCCATGGCCTCCATTTATTTTGACCCTGGCCAAAAGTTCCATGTAGGTCACCACTGTCTGAACTTATAACATTACCAAATGAAGAGAAATATCTTGCAGAATTAGACAACTCTCCCCCAAGCATAGCTAGCATCTTCATGTCATTGGGGAGCTCACAAAATTTAAATGTTACATGTAAACCCTGTACTTGAAAAACTTTGCTTTCTATGTCTACAATCTGTTTACAGACTGACTGAACATACTTCCTAACTGTCATAGAGGTTTCCTCACAGTTGGCTCCAAAAACTAAGAAATTATCATTGCTGGATGCTACCCTCCTCCCTGTATTGAGGAAACTGATCAAAAATGAACAGGCAGATTCATGTTTTCCAAAAGGGCAACCATCCCCACCAAAGGCAATTTTAAATGTACCCTCAGTCTGCCCAAACCATTTAAGACTACTTTTCCTGGAATTACTTAAATAGAAGTATGCAAGTCTTGGAAGATACTCTCTAAGGTCACGGAAACTACCATTACTTTCATCAATACTTGATGAAAATTCTTGGACTGAGTATACTTTACCAATATCAATGGCATTAATCTCCTTCATCAAATTATTATATGTTAGTAATTGAGGTATTACGAAACCCCCCATGTATTTCATACGAGTTTTTCCACCCCTTTTGCGGTTACTTGAGGTCATGGATGTAGCAAGCCGTACAGCCTGGTATTTTCTTTTACCCATAACACCAGCACTGTAGTATGCAGCTATGCTCCTCAATACATTTTGATGTGATTTGGCAAAGTTATCTTTTCCCTTTTTTTGAATGTTATTTATTATATAATTAGTTAATTTTTCATTGGACAATATGTAATCCCCTAGTTCATTAATCTTACATCTTTTTTGTAATGTATCAAACAGTCCATCTAGAGCTGGCCTTTTGTTAGATTGTGTAGCTCCATGGATCTTTTGAGCAAATTGGAATGTTTCCTCGTTCCTTCTCTGCAGTGTTTTTTTGGTGCATGTGGGACTATTCAATACTGTAGGGGATCTCACTCTTTTCACAGCCTAAATATATTTGACAACATACCATTATTAAAATAGCCAAGCACCAGGAGGAAAATCATAAAAGTAACACCCAACCAAAATATCCAGTATTCAAGCAAAAAATATTTAACTTATGCTTACCTTTGAGGAAGGTGGTGTTTTAGGTATCAGTTTGTCCGCTGATTCTCTTAGGGTATTTTCCTGGAGATAAAGTGTAAAATATAAATAACCAGCTTCGAATAATTTAAAAATGCTGAACTTCTTTAACCCGCTAGAAATGATCGATATCTAGATTCTCATAAACTGTCTACAGTAATTATATGAGAGCGGTAGGGAGAAATTACATCGAGATCAAAAATTAACTATAAGTTATATTGTTCAGAATATTCCTCCTCTAGATCTGTTGTAAATACCCATCTTAATATCAGGCTTCGATGAACAAAACAGAGATTAATCGAAATGTTTTTGAAGACTGAATGATTATCCGAATGACGATAAAATATGAGTTAAACGAAACGTGCTCCGGTTTTGTTTACGTTTCGAGAGCTGTCACACTATAGCTGAAAATATATATATTCAAAATTGTTTCTTTCTTACCTTGTCTTTCAATCTTCTGATCTTTTGCTGCTGGTCCTTAACAGCAGACAATGCATTTATTTTGTCTTCAGTCAGCTGCTGAAGAACTTCGCGTTTTCTCTTTACAAAGTCTGCCACATTAAAGCGATTGTTTTTATGATACGGCATTGCCACAGTTCAGCTGTAAAGAGTAAAAGCGGAGAAGGTCATCCCGATTGATAATTATTTTCTCCATTGGAATGCATTTTCATGAGAAACAAAAATCATACGTTTCTTACCTGATAAATACAGAGTCCAGAACTTCCCCTTTCGAGCTCATGGGACTTGAATTAAAAAAGTTTATTGAAGGCGAAAATTGCACATTTTAGGCCGATTCTCAATAAGGCATTTTGACTCGAAACCGTGGAAACTGTGAGTCTCCACGTTTTAGATTTAGTACTCAAGTTTGGTATCAAATTGAAGCTCCGTTCTTCTTCTTTCTAAATACTGCCGCTCTTTTCTTGTCACCTCTATCCCAATAGGCTTAGCGAGCTTTCTTTTATATCAGAGAGAGTAGTTCCCAGTCTCCCAAGAAAGTTCCCGGTTGAGAAGTAATATTTTGGCTTCAAGTTCATGTCCGGAAATCTGAGCCAGCTGACCCGGCGTGAAGTGTATTTTCTAACTCGGGCTTCCTTCGGAAGGGCCCGAGTAATAACTCATATTTGAGTATTGTACAAGGAAAGTGGTTGTTAATAAACGAGATTAAGCATGGAAAAAGAGTTAGTTTATTGATTATGGGATGTAAGTTGCGAGTTTTTCGCTGTAAGTAGGTAACAATTTTACTGTTTGGGTTGACTCCTGCTGTGACACATTGTGCCAAGACTAAAATATATCCCAAACATTTTATTTCAGTTATTCTTAGTTGAAGGGTAGATCTAACACAGAAAAGTGTTTTGGGGTTTGCACAAGGTTTCTCATTCGAGATATTTGAGGTCAAATATTTGGGTTTTTGACTTCACACAAATCAGTTGTGTGACAGTATATTGATTGACAGACCCCAATTGACAGGTATTATAGTCACGCGACTGTAGTCTCCCCTGTAAGCTGCTAAAGGACCATTTATTCCTCAGAGGAAGTAAGAACTGAATTGATTGTAAATGGAGGGAAAGAGAGGTGTGTGAAGTAGGTATTATTTTGCTATGGAAATTCAGTCCTTCCCCTGCAGAAACGAGGGGGGGTGGTCTAACTCCCCCCTGAAATAATCAAAAAATGTCATACTTTGGCAGTATGAGTTTTCAGGTGAGGGCTTTCTTCTGGTTTAGTTTCATTGAGATCAGAGAGATGTCATGTGTCACGACTGCCTGGTCCACTCATGGATACACTCTTAAAATCCTTCATTCCTTTACTCATCAACCAAATACGAACATAGCCAAGTTGCTTGATGCAGAAAAACTGCAAGTTATTCCCATGGCACAAGCTAGTGACGGAACCGCACTTAAACCAGGCCTCGAGTTTGATGCTCGACAAAAACTCATCATTGGTCTTGTTTATAAAGTCGATTCCGCATATATAAAGGAGCATCCTTTCCCTGAACCCAAGGAAATAAAAACAAAATTGATAACAAGTGCTGATGTAACTTATACAACTGCACTTGATAATGGTGCAACAATGCCTGTTTCTGTCCATTATCTTCCAAAATCTGTGAAAGGAGAGGAGGTTCTGTCGAGTATTGAAAATGTCGTGAAAACTATACAGACATGTGAACTGTGCTTAGACCACCAAGAATACAACAAGAACAATGTTGTAACAAGCGAATCTTCAAAGTGCAATAGCGTTTGCGAGGAGTGCTATACCTGCAAGAAAGTATGTGGTATTTGTAAATCAATAGGTCAGGTATCACACATTCCATCTCTGAGGGCATGTGAAAGTTGTCTGGAGAAGGAGGTAGTCTGTAGGAAACTTGCAATCCTTGCAGTAATCACAGACTGCGAACAGTGCAATAAAAAAGTACTCCTTGATTGAACTGGACACAATGGCAGATAATACTTCATTGCCACCCGACCTTGCTCTAGTTGTACCCCTGCCAGATGCTGTCCATAATTTTCGACCCAAGAGTGCAGAACGGAAAATTCGAATTCCTTCAAATTTAGTCAGAATGTAGGCCTAGGTGAACTCGTTATGCTGTGTAAGTTTTATTTGAATCGGGTAATTATATTAGGAGAACGGTGCCGATATTCGATTTTTGGGATCACTTCCGGTTTTGAGAGGCGATTTTATGGTACTCGTAAAACCAACAATAACAAATAATTTCCTAACTTTCGATGAACAAATGATATCATTTCGGGAAATTGAGATAATGTCTAACATTTGTTCGTGTTTATCGAAGATCTTTAACAAAAAAAAAATATTTTATCGATTTTCAAATTATTTTCACATTTTTAGCGTTTTTTCAAAGGTTATATTGACAGGCTAATATCTCCACTGGTACATCGATCCAAATATAGAAAGTATACCTCAGCCAATGAATACTATTTCGTCTTGTAATATGTCGAATAAAATTCTTGGGCAACTCACAAATTGAAATTCTAGAAGACGAAATGTAACCCCCATTTATGCGAAAAAAACACGACTTTGGAGGTCACGATTGGGCAAAAGACAATTATTTAGTTAGTTAAACCGTTCAATGTATTGGAAATAAATTCAATCAGACCAAAGCGAATACTTGTATTGACATTTTGAAAGCGTTTCAAAGCATTGTGAGAAAAGACGAAACTTTTAGACAACATATTACACGTTCCTGGAGGGTCGAAAGCTTCGTTGACGGTTGAGTTGGAATCTCGACTGATTAGCTTGGCTCAATACCTTGTTTTGAGTCGATAATGTTCAAGGAATATAATGCATCAATGGTGTACCTTGATGTACTTGTATTCTTGGAGAAATAAGCCATTAAATACAGAGTTGTGAAACGTAAACAACTCCACTGTCAACACGACAAGATCGCGTGACAAACACCACAGGAAGCCCGTCATGGCCGGAAACTGAAATGCCGGGCTCCATATATATCATAAATATATGATATAATACTAGTCGTTGCATGTTGCAAGTAAGTGCTGCGAGGCCAATAGGTGCTATAACCAGCCTGTGCTATAACTAACAGTAAAGGCATACTGTATCAATGTTGGGCTTCCTGTGTTTTTATTGATGTGCAAGTTATGATGAAGTCATATTGAATTGATTTTTTTTATTTGTATTAAAATGAAAGGTGGCACTAACTTATTTATTATGATAGTTGTCCACAACAAAACGCATTCAAATTATCTTCGGTTCACTTATGTGTTTGGGCTTCCTGTGTTTCACATATATTGTGTGGACTTCTGATTAGCGATAAAATTCGAGTTGATTTCGTTTGATACACATCTTCTATTTCATCTTGATTCATCAAACGCCAGTCTTTAATATTAGTACTGTACTAAAAATGGAGTAGATTGATGCATAGCTGCATCGGTTCGTGAAACTGTCGATGCGAAGTATTAGGTATATAAATTTGCCATCGATCGTGGATGTTACTTTTACGGCTTAAACTCTGATAAATACTGTAAATATAAGCTTGTGGTTTTTTTTCGTAGAACATAGAAACATGTGGACGACCAGCTATTCGTTTGTTTATTTTCTACCCGGGTTCATTTCTTGCACGATTTCGGCCATCGAACTTTCTTCATCCTTTCCGCGTACACGGCTGGAAGACAATCTCGCCAAATATCGAGTCTTTGCTCTCTTTCATTCATTTCTTTCCTGAGCTAATGTAATGCACCAGTCAAGTGAAACCCCCGGTCCCCCCTCCCCCTCGGGCATAAGTGGGGCATTCACTTTTTACTCAATTTAAAGCCAGTGAAGTCCCCGGTCACCGGGGAAGAAATTAATGGTGAACTCCCCCGCCAGTACTCATTTGTTCTGTAGATAATATTTTGAAGAAGATATATGTGAGTCACGAATCCCCGTCTATTCCCCGCTCTGGAAGGCGAAGGGGTGAAAGGAAAAGGAAGTGCATTTCCGCCCACCGGGGAACGAAAAGGTAGTGAATTTGAAGTGAAAGTCCCCGCTTTCCCCTGCTAATGCCCGAGGGGGGGGGGGGGGGGGGATTTCACTTGACTGGGGCATAAGCACATCGTATATCCACCAAAGACCAAAGAGAACGTATAAATACAGTTCGGACAGTTCTAGTTACCACCGCTGGTCACCAGAATTGTGTGTAAATTTACCCCTGAAGTGCTGCATGCAGGGGGGGGGGGGGGGGGGGGGGGGGAACAAATGGCAGAACGGAGAACAATCGAGATTTCAACTGGTATCAGTCGTAACACAGGAACCCCAAGATTAGTGTTGCTGCTCGCTGGCGGCTCGCAGCAATAATTTTGTTAGATAGTAATCTTGTTTGTTTGTTATTTTAATGTGATAACCAAGTATTCATGCATTAACGGTTACACGATGTAAAACGTGGAGTCCAATCATATTCATCTTTTTAGTGCCCAATGGGTTTGCAGAGGGTTTATTACGAATTTGTTCAGTTGTCTCTTCCACAAACCTGAGTTACAAGGATGATAACTTTAGTATAATTACCCTATTAACTCGAACCCCCGCTAACTACTGTACACCCTAGCCTAAACAACAACAACTGTTTATTTATACTCTGATGTTGTTTACAATGATAAATATATGCGGGCTGGCGCTTGCTTGGTCAACGTGTTAAAAATAGTCAGCATACTATCAGATTAAAGTTTGAGCGGAAAACTAACCAGGATCGGAAATAATCAGTCTTTCATGTATCCTTGTCTTCTTTCTATTCTTTATACCTGCTCTTGCAAGGGCGGATACCGGGGATGGTTCCAATGGGTCAGGACCCCTCATTCGTTCCGTTTTTGTCAGCATGCATGCGGCACATAAAATTTTGGCTGCACTGATAAAAGTGCCTCGGCAGAGATTTTGGACTGGCTACGGGCCTGCTGTCATTGTTCAGAAAGACAACTTGTGACGCACGCACTGCACAGTGTGGAGTGCGTTTGCGTTTATGATTTTGCCGTGAAGAGGCCAACACAAGAGAGGTTATTTCTACAGTCAAGCAAACCAAATACCGCCAGTTCAATTCATCGATCTTATACCAAGGCATGATCTACTCTGCAAGTACATTTACAGTTACGCTGATGGAAAGTAAATTATCGGAGTGTGTTTCGATCGTCCATCTGTCTGTCATGCCGGTCGATCATCTAATATGTAACACGATCCCATAAAGCGAAGGGGAGGAGGAGAGGCCCGGGCCCGGGAAGAAGAGAGAGGAAAAAGGCCTTTTTTCCCCTTCTTTTCCCCCTTTCTTTTTCTCTCCCCCTCCGCCAAAAAAAAAAAAACTGTTTAATGTTTCTTCGACAGTCGCAAAACTTTCGACCTGGATTTTGTCTGGGTTATCTTTGCTTTGATCACACGTTCTGCCAACAAAAGCAGCAAAGCCACACAGAACTAATTATAATTAATTATAACTAATTATACTAAAGTTATCATCCTTGTAACTCAGGTTTGTGGAAGAGACAACTGAACAAATTCGTATAAACCCTCTGCAAACCCATTGGGAAATAAAAAGATGAGAATATGATTTGACTCCACGTTTTACATCGTGTAACCGTTAATGCATGAATACTTGGTTATCACATTAAAATAACAAACAAACAAGATTAATATCTAACAAAATTAGATATTATATTATATATATATTTATGATGGAGCCCGGCATTTCAGTTTCCGGCCATGACGGGCTTCCTGTGGTGTTTGTCACGCGATCTTGTCGTGTTGACAGTGGAGTTGTTTACTCCCGACCTATCGTTTCACAACTCTGTATTTAATGGCTTATTTCTCCAAGAATACAAGTACATCAAGGTACACCATTGATGCATTATATTCCTTGAACATTATCGACTCAAAACAAGGTATTGAGCCAAGCTAATCAGTCGAGATTCCCAACTCAACCGTCAACGAAGCTTTCGACCCTCCAGGAACGTGTAATATTTTGTCTAAAAGTTTCGTCTTTTCTCACAATGCTTTGAAACGCTTTCAAAATGTCAATACAAGTATTCGCTTTGGTCTGATTGAATTTATTTCCAATACATTGAACGGTTTAACTAACTAAATAATTGTCTTTTGCCCAATCGTGACCTCCAAAGTCGTGTTTTTTTTTGCATAAATGGGGGTTACATTTCGTCTTCTAGAATTTCAATTTGTGAGTTGCCCAAGAATTTTATTCGACATATTACAAGACGAAATAGTATTCATTGGCTGAGGTATACTTTCTATATTTGGATCGATGTACCAGTGGAGATATTAGCCTGTCAATATAACCTTTGAAAAAACGCTAACAATGTGAAAATCGATAAAATATTTTTTTTTTGTTAAAGATCTTCGATAAACACGAACAAATGTTAGACATTATCTCAATTTCCCGAAATGATATCATTTGTTCATCGAAAGTTAGGAAATTATTTGTTATTGTTGGTTTTACGAGTACCATAAAATCGCCTCTCAAAACCGGAAGTGATCCCAAAAATCGAATATCGGCACCGTTCTCCTAATATAATTACCCGATTCAAATAAAACTTACACAGCATAACGAGTTCACCTAGGCCTACATTCTGACTAAATTTGAAGGAATTCGAATTTCCCGTTCTGCACTCTTGGGTCGAAAATTATGGACAGTCGCTTTAAAAAAGTGCAGCTGGTCTAACTGGTTTCTTGGTTTGGGCGTTCAACTAAGCAATTTGGTTTTACTGCGTACTTTACGTGACGATGCTCATACGGAGATTAGAAAAAAACTGAGAACATTGCTTTCTCTCGAATGTGAACGGAATAAAGACAGGATGGCTGTGGAACCAATTGTTCGTCTCACAAGACCCGAAGTCCTTGAAGTATTAAAGCAGATTAAGTTTGTTGCCCATACCATAGTACCAGAAAAATATAGATTCTGGAAGAGTAATCAGACTGGCATCTGTCCTCGTCCAATTACCTATGGGCCACAAGGTACTGTCCTAGTGCTTGACTATGATTTTGAATCTTGCATGTCCCAGCTTGTAACAGCTCCTCTCCACCAACCTGCTGATGTATCGGTCAAAAAAGAGGGATACAAGGATGCGCGAGATATGTGCTACAACAAAGGTATTTGTTGCAGAAAGATGCAGAGGAGTTATTTCTTTTGTTGACTTTGGAGGTAGTGTGACAATTAAAGCAGATACACTTAAAAGGCGAGCAGATGTGATAAGGTATGTTGACAAGTATGGTCTACCACAGGACGGCATTGTGCGGGTTCTAAAAGAAAGGCTGAGAAACCATTTGTCAAAAATCGCCAAGAAAATCAGAAATCTAGACCAGGTACAGATGAAACCGGCCTTTGTTAAGCCATCAGTTATCTGTTCTCCGAGTGAAGATATCTTGTTGTGTGGTGATGATGAAAAGCAGGCAATCTTCCAGGTTAACATAACGAGCCACAACTCCTTAGTTACCAGCCAAAGGCAGGAAATGTTGCCGGCATACCTTAGATTCCTTTCGACACCACAGATGACCACAACTAATATGATACCTTCCCTAAGTACATGGCGACAAGTGATTGATTGTTTATTGAATGTGGTAGATATACAAACAATGACTCTAAAGTCATTTTTATTCGTCCATAAAAACATAATAAAAGGAAAATTGTAAATTTCGGCCGTATTATTACATCTGAGTATAAACTGATTCCCAGCTCAGTAGAGATGCAGTTTGGTTTGACATGATTGTTAGACTGATTTATCAGTATAAACTGATTCCCAGCTCAGTAGAGATACAGTTTGGTTTGACATGATTGTTAGACTGATTTATCAGTATAAACTGATTCCCAGCTCAGTATAGAGATACAGTTTGGTTTCACATGATTATTAGGCTGATTTATCAGTATAAACTGATTCCCAGCTCAGTATAGAGATACAGTTTGGTTTGACATGATTATTAGGCTGATTTATCAGTATAAACTGATTCCCAGTTCAGTAGAGATGCAGTTTGGTTTGACATGATTGTTAGACTGATTTATCAGTATAAACTGATTCCCAATTCAGTAGAGATGCAGTTTGGTGTTACATGATTGTTAGACTGATTTATCAGTATAAACCGATTCCCAGTTCAGTAGAGATGCAGTTTGGTGTTACATGATTGTTAGACTGATTTATCAGTCCAAACTGATTCCCAGCTCAGTAGAGATGCAGTTTGGCAGTGTTACATGATTGTTAGATTTATCAGTATAAACTGATTCCCAGTTCAGTTAAGAGATGCAGTTTTATGTGATGTTAGCATTGTAGGTTACAGTGCAATCCCTGTGACTGTGTCAAGGCCGATCGGGAATTGAAAGAAAATATTGCGGGAAAGCGTGATCGGATGTATGCACAGATCATCAAATAAACTTACCTTGTCCTTCGGAAGGCAAGTTAGATTTTACATGGATTGCCATATATTTTAACATTCATCAGGGATCCTAAATATCTGGAACTTAAAATACGTATACAGTAGTCCTAAATGATTCCACGTACTTTTGTTGGATAGGCATCTATATTTCTGGGATAGATGGCGACGATTCTTTATTATTATTAAGATCGCCGAACGAGTTAGTATTATGCGAACTCAGACATTCGAACAGTCGGCTGGACTTGTCAATTACTCTAGTACTGTCTAGTAATCAAATTCAAAACTCAAACGAATTCAAACTGAAAACTAAATACATATTCTTCAACCAAATGATCCATAATTTAGCTCAAAATCATATTTGGTTTCCATTTGGTGGGTCTTCTGACTTTTTTTTTTTAAGGTTTTTGATTTTTTTATGTTGATTGACGGAAGCGAAACACCAAATTACAAGCCAACTGCCTAAATGTCTGAGTTCGCATAATGCTGAGAATCGCAGCAATATCAGAGGTTTTTGACTGATTGAAGTAAGCCGTGCTCAGGTGAACCATCGGCATCAACATGACCATGTGCTCGCGAAGAACTATCGCTTTCAATGCACCTTACTTGGCTTTAACTTTGATTTTCTAACGTTTCAGAGGCACAACGCTTCATTAGACGTTTGTATTTCTCCGTGAAGTTAACAGGAACTGATATTTTTGATCAGAAAACACGCGTTCACATTATCTATCCACGAAACTCTGCCATATACGAAACCACCTGGCCATTACTTCAATTCAAATCCTGTAAGTTCACTGACTTCGTTCGGGAAACGCAGTCTAGAATTTTAGGTCAAGGTTCAAAGTAGCGGCCTATGGAATCCCGGGAAGTTGTTGGTATGATAAAATTAGGAATCAGACACAACTGGATCAAACTGGATAATCCTGACTTTTATTTGTACATTTATTCGGGTCTGTCCGCCATTTTATTTTGTGTCGTGAAACCGGAAATGAAACCGTCATACCGGAAACGTTCTCTGGTCAAATGACCTCCTTTCGCGGAAAAACTGTTCTAAAAATAACCATACTTGTGAAAACGCTGTGACATAGACCCAGTATGGAGCATGGACGCTCCTACTTATGGGCTCCTGATTTGATCATCACATTCGAAAGAACATGTAAAATGTGAGATATAACCGCAAAAATATATCAGTTATTGCTATTCTATCTAAAGATATGAATTTTTGAAATTTCAAAAATCAGCCATTTTGATGTGGTTAAATGAAATTTAGGCAAAGTTAGAATCGAGCTAAGTAGCACTACATCATTGCTAAATGTACTATTGCCACGCAAGTTCACTGCTCATGACCTGCATTGTCGCAAGCGTCACTTGGTGACCCACGCTAAGAGTTGTTACGCGATCACACGCTAATTTTGTGATCACGCTAGCTTGACCTTTGGTCAACGACTCTACCCGCGCACATGGTTCGCAGACCAGAGTATTACGATTCTTGCTATTGCCAGCTTCTCGCTAGCATTCTCGCTATCGCTATTGGTCCACGCTAAGGGTATCACGATCACACGCTAATCTTGTGATAACGCTAGCTGCTCATGGTTCGCAGACCAGAGTAATACGATTCTTGCTATTGCCAGCTTATCGCTAGCATTCTCGCTATCGCTATTGGTCCACGCTAAAGGTAATTCGATCACACGCTATTTTTGTGATGACGCAAACCTGGCATGTGGCCAACAACTGCCTGGCAAGGTTCGCACACCAGAGCAACACGATACTCACGATCGTGGCTTCGCTAGCACATTGCCATTGCTATTGAATATCCGCTATGCCTCGATCAACCCGCAACAGTAAGGACGCGATGGAACGTCCTGTTGGGAATATCGTATCGTCAAACGCAGTGCTCTCGCCTCAAGATCGGCAAGAGTTGATTCGGGACGTCGTTCAGGCTGTTCTGGCCGCCACGGCCTCGACAAATACAGAATCACCACAATCTGTACCGATGGAAGCATCTTCATTATCGAACCCAGTGGCAAGTGCTTGCTCTTCGCAGGATGTACCAGGTACGTCAGTTTGACCTGTGCCCTCTTTTGCGAACACGTTTGTTGCTACTACTAGCGCGACGTCTTCGGCGCCCGTATATAGCGCCACGCCCGCTACAATACCACATACAATGCCAGTGGTATCGTTGGCCCCGCAAGTTACGCTCGCTACAATGCCAGCTACAATGCCGGCTACAATGCCAGTAGTATCATCAGTTACGCCAGTACTGCACCAACCCTTCGTTGTTGGCCCGGGTTGCTCACCCGTGCCATCGAAGTTGGTAACGCATATTGTAAGCGGCAAGTTTGTGGATTTGAGCGAGCTAATTGCCACAAATCTAGTGGAAGCCGAGAATGAAACCACAATTGTTCTTTGACGATCGTATGGTATTGACCTCCACGCCTAAACGCCAGCGTCGAAAGATCGAGGACATAGTAACCTGGGTAGAGGCTTTTAATATTTATACGCTCGTGCTAACTTCGTACTTTCCACATCGCTGGAGAGACTTATCGCTTTACCTACATTTAATCCTGCGCACCTATCGCCAATTTAATGGTCGAGCCTGGCTGTTGTACGACAAAGCGTTCCGTGAGAATGCAGCGGCGACCAAGCTTACCGACTGGTCAACGATCAATACGCAATTGTATAGTTTTTTTCACTCAGCCGGGTCGACCCCACGCTCTAACATCGGTCCACAAGCAACGGAAGGTCAACTACCCAGGGGCACCAACAACAGCGACACAATCTGCCGTTCTTGGAACCGGGGTCAGTGTTCATCGCGCTATACGTCGTGTCGCTTCGCACATAAGTGCTCACTGTGCTCTGGTCTCCACCGCCGCCTGGAGTGCCCTGGTAATTTGGGAGAGAAGACGGGAGATGGCAAGAGTCCATCGGACTACAAGCGTAGAACATCGTCTCCCGATGCGCTCGTTGACAAGTCAAAGTCGAAACGTCGTTAATAGACTTAAATACTCTTTAGCGGTATCGCTAATTAGCTAATTACTATTAGCCTTCTTACTGTTACTGTTGGGTTATACCCCATTGCATATTGCCTTTACCGCGATCGTTAATCGGCGTAGTTTTTATTTAAAATATGCATGGCAAAGCGTACAATCGTTGCAATTGTTGTGTACGTGTTAAAATTGAGGGCGTGTCGTTTCATGTTACACGTTATCTTTCATTGATCAGTTCGTGGTCAAAATCCGCAATTAGACGTTGTACTGCACTAGAATTGATTTAGAACATTAATGCATGCTTTCATGTATTCATTACTGTTGCTGCTCTTTGATCCTCGATAAAGCGTAGGCCCCCTGCTATTAGGGTCAATGTTTTTAAATGTAAGCTAACTAATTAAGACACATTAATAAAGTTTATTATTATTATTATTATTATTTCATTTGAGACATCCTTGCTTGTCAACGCATAGATCCCATCATGTCTCATAAGACCCTAGTGTCAATATTACAGCAAAAATAATAGTCTAGGACTGGAGTGTTACTTATAGCAGTTTGCATTGTCTATTGTATCTAAGTTTAGCGTGAGTAGTAGGTGCACTACTCAGTGTGGCTTTACTAAAGCAATAAACGACTAGTGTTGATATTCCGTGTGTTCACACTAGGATGTTTCCAAGTCACTCACGGTTAGCAGACGTTCACACTGACATATGAGAGACCCGTTGGCGTTGGTTACGGTCAATTAGAGGGCAATTTTGGAGTTGTTTACCTGCGATTTCCAAGTCAACTGTTAGGAGGGTTAGAAACAGCAGCGTAAACTTCGGACCAATCAGCGCTCAAAGATATTTGTTCCCGCGCGGAAACCACATTTGACATGTTAGCTAATTTATGCTCGGTCTAGAGTCTTGAGAAAACTCTCGAGTCTTGAGTCCTCCTCACGCTAGTATAAAGAACTATTATGGATCCCAACTGGCGTGAACTTTCAACGGCATAATCTGTAAGTATATTTTGTGGTATGATGTTGTTTTTGTGTTGTTTTTGTAATGATTATATACAGAAATCGAAGTTGAATCCGTGTGTGATGTTTTGGCGGGAATTCGTAAGTTTTCATATCATTTCTTATAGCCCTTATCAAAACCCAATGCAGCCTCCGTTCCCGCAAAATAACAGCGATAACACCCTTTACTTCGTGCCTGAAAGGCCAGTGCAGCCGTGGCCATCATCACTGATGGGTAGCACATCTTCTACAGTACCAGGTTCAAGTTCACAACAACAAACGCCTTCTACATGTACGACTGCTTCTCCTTCTGAGCGGCAAAATAATACTGCCCTTTACTTCGTACCTGGAAGGCCAGTGCAGCCGTGGCCGTCTATGGGTAGCAGTACTGCATCTTCTTCAAGTTCACCACAACTGCAAACTTCTGTTTCTGAGCTGCAATCGAGCGAAGGAGTTCGATGGCGTGACGACGAGACACGAATCCTACTTTGCATATGGCGCGATTACTTCCATCAGCTAAAGAATAGAAGGAATACTGCGAAAATTTGGATTGAGATTGCTAAAGAATTAAATCGCCAACTAGAAAAGGCAGGAGAAAAGATGTTTAGAAAGGGTGAGCAATGTAAGAGAAGAATAAAAAACTTAGAAAAGGAATACAAGGTGGTAGTGGATAAAAGGGGACGGTCCGGAAACGGTGGAAAGAATTTCGAGGATGAGTTCGAATACTGGGATATCTTTAATGAAATTCTAGGCTCTAATCATGACATCACACCACGCAATATAATAGAGGGAAGCGGTTTAAACAGAAGCGCAAACTCACCATCAAGCACAGCTGCCTCAAGCCCGGAGTCAAATAATTCCGATACCTCTGGTGCCAACAGAAATCAGAATAATCCTAGCCCAGGGCCGTCAAACTTATCCACTTGCGATTCTGACTTTGATGATTTGGACGCTGAATCGCAAACCCGCGGGAACCCGAAAAACGACGATTCCAAGAAAACAGGTAAAAATGCCGCGAAGAAAAGTGGGAAAGGAAAAGGAGCTACAGGAAAGCAAAACTCTGCCGAAAACCTGTCCGACTCGCTTTTGACTTTTCTAGAGGAAAGTCAAAAAAGAGATGAACAATTTTTTGGTCGGCTGGCCGAAAAAGAGCAAGAATTCCAATTTAAACTTGCCGAGAACGAGGCGAAAAGAGAAAAAGACAGAGAAGAGAGGCAACAGGCTTCTATGATCATGCTCTTCAAGGAAATTGCAAAGGCGTTTAAAGATTAAGCCTTATTATTGCCAATATATGTTCTAATTGACAGGGGAGGGGTGCACGGCCAATACCCATTTGTGTCTGTATTTGGTGTCCTTTCAATAATGCCGCACCCCCTAGCTTAGGCTTCATACTGCACCCCCTATTTTAAATACATGCGTTCCAGTTTGAAAAGAAGGACATCGTATATACTATATATGTTCCACGTTTTGACAAACAATTTATTGTTCAGACTTGAGTTTTACATATGTTTAACAATATACATATGATAATGTACAGTTATTTAATTATACATAGGGTACTATACGGTACTGCAGTGTACAGATAGAAGTGTTCATGTTGAAGGGGCAATGAAAACCAAATCATATAGGCTCCCTTAACCTCTTGCAAATGAGTTTTAAAATACAGTATATACATGTATACTAGCAACCTCTAATTAATTAATTAATTGCGACTTAATTGTGCTTTCTAAAGGTTGAAATATTAACCCAACTGTAACATTGTACAAGAAACGCCCTACAGGCATGCATTGAAGGCGAGGGATGTATTATAGGTATCCAGCAATTGCGTCTCGTACGGCATGGCCAGCTTGTGCACTTGCGGGTGGAGCAGCCGGGTGATTATTGGGGATCACCTGACCCATCTGCTGCCCATCCAGGTGATCCCCCCGATCCAAACAGATATTGTGTAGAACACAGCACGCAATAATAGTTTCCGATACATTTATGGTGTAGTCCTCCATTACTTTATACAAACATCTCCACCGTCCTTTCAACAAACCAAACGCTTGCTCAATGAGAACCCTTTTTGAGCTCAACTTCCTATTAAAGTTTTGTTGGGCCTGGGTACACCTAATGCCAGGGTAGGGCTTCATGATGTTTGCTGTCAGCCTGTATGCAGGATCTGCGAGAAGTAAAGGTGGGATATTTGTGTTACCGATCCGTAATACGGGAGCTTGAGGCAGTAGACCATTTTCAGCATCGTTCCCTATACGGCTT
The DNA here is from genome assembly GCA_033675265.1 of Actinostola sp. cb2023. NCBI lineage: Eukaryota > Metazoa > Cnidaria > Anthozoa > Actiniaria > Actinostolidae > Actinostola > Actinostola sp. cb2023. The sequence continues at coordinate 136,057 of JAUJYZ010000919.1, forward strand.
ATACGAAATACGCGTGCATCATGCATTCTGCCGGGATACCCTGTACTAACGTCAATAAACCGGCAGCTTGCATCGCATATTCCTTGTAAAACTATGCTGTGGAAGCTTTTACGATTGTAATATGCATTACAATTTTCTTTTGGTCGTTTGATTGGAATATGCGAACCATCCACTGCTCCTATGACTTGGGGGAAATCACCAATATCATTGAATGCATCTATTGCTTTCCTCGCCTCTGCTACGCTGTAAGGAAATTTGATGAACTCATCCATTTTTCTTGTCAGAATGGAACAAAATTCTCGCTTTATTTGCGATGATGTCGACTTCGGTAGACCAAATTGAAGACCACAGCTTCGATAAGAGTTACCTGTAGCAAGCCGCCACAACGATACCGCAACTCTCGTTTCTAATGGTATTGCCCTTCTCAGTCTAGTGTCATTTCGGCTAAGTTCAGGTCCAACAACCCGGCAAATGAAGTCGAAAGTAGATTTTGAAACACGAAAGTTTTGCTTCCACATTAAATCGTCGTACTGATAATTATTTAGCATCTCGTTAAACCAAAACTGTGGTCTTGGAAGGACCCAAGCTTGGCGACCAACTGCAACGTTTTGCGTTCGCACGTCAATCCAATGCCGTAGGACTGAATATAGTATTCTGCGTCTTCTACAGCGTATTAAGACAAGACGCATGGTCCTCAGGACGCAGAGCCTGCCCCTCAGACGATTCCCTAGCGAACGAACACATCTTTGGGAATTATCTCTCAAATAGCCGATCAACAGAGCAAAGATATATAGAAGTTGTCTGCGATTCATGATGGAGCGAGCGAACACAACCTCTAGAAACAAACTAACAAAATTCAGACGCGGGAAATGTGATTGACATGTTTTGGTATCGTATTTCACTTGCGTGTCTAATGTGAACGCTTGCTAATTGCGAGTCCCTTGCTATTGGTACCAGTTCTAAGTGACTTCAACCGCCAGTGTGAACACGGCCAATGTGTATTCGTTTCAGCGTTGTTTGGCCTTCCTCCTGTTTCTGCAGTCACGCCTCTCAGGGTCGATCATTTTGCCCAGGAATTAGTGCTACATCCTGATCAAGCCCAGGTTGCATACGTTCTAAGAGGCATTCGCGATGGCTTTCAGGTTGGCTTTCGTAGTCATCACAAGTTAAAACAGGCTAAGAAAAACAAAGAATCCGCAATCAACAATCCTCAGGTCATAGACAGTTACCTAAATAACGAGGTACAATTAGGTAGAGTCGCCGGGCCCTATGTTGCTCCCCCCTTAGCCCATTTGCAAGTTAGCAGCTTTGGAGTGATACCTAAGCGTGGTCAGCCTGGGAAGTGGAGGCTCATTGTGGACCTGTCTTCTCCTAGGGGCCTTAGTGTGAATGACGGGATTGATCGCGAGGATTTCACCTTGCAATACGTAAGAGTGGATCAAATTGTAAAAATGGTCTCCAATTTAGGTCGGGGTGCTATGTTGGCTAAGTTTGATGTTGAGGCTGCATACCGAAACATTCCCGTCCACCCTTCTGATAGGTATTTGCTTGGCATGAAATGGCGCAATAATTATTTTGTTGACTTGGCTTTACCTTTTGGCCTCCGTTCAGCTCCGTTTATTTTTAACTCGGTGGCGTCCATGGTGGAATGGATTCTAGTTTATAATTACCAAGTCTCCAATCTGGTTCATTACCTAGATGATTTTATCATGGCAGGCCTCTCCTGGTTCAAACACATGCGCAATTAATTTCAATAAGTCACCTCAAGTTTGTCAGGATCTAGGTCTACCCTTGCACCCAGACAAGTGCGTTGGCCCTTGTACTACCATGGTGGTGCTGCGGATTGAGTTAGATTCAATTAATCAAATTGCCCGGTTACCAGCCGACAAATTGCTCAATCTTCAACAGTTAATCACCTTGTGGCGAGCACGGCGCTGGTGCAACAAACGTCAATTAGAATCATTGATTGGCTATCTACATCATGCAGCTAAGGTGGTTTGGCCTGGTCGCACGTTTATCAGACGTATGATTGATTTGCTTTGCTGCTTTCGCAAACCTGAGCATCCGATACGGCTTAACTGTGAATTTCGTCGCGATCTGGAATGGTGGCATCAATTTCTCAATGCTTGGCATGGAGTGAGTTTCTGGCTGTATCCTGTCATTCCTGTCATTAGAGACTTACAAGTTGTATCCGACGCCTCTGGCACCATTGGCTATGGAGCCTTCTTTGATCAGGAGTGGTTCAATCGTGTCTGGGTCGATACCCAAACTACGCAATCAATTGCATACAAGGAACTTTTCCCGATTATTTTGGCAGCACACATTTGGGGCCCTCGCTGGGAAAGGCTACACATCTTGTTTCGTTCTGACAATGAAGCAGTAGTGTCCATCCTGAATCACAGAACCTCTAAAGTACCAATCCTGATGCGGCTTATGAGGAGCCTTTTGCTAGCAGCAGCACGCTTTAATTTTTCATTTTCTTCCCAACACATTCCAGGCGTTCATAACTCAATTGCTGATGCATTGTCACGTTTCAATTGGCAGGAATTCAGGCGTGTGGCTCCTTCAGCTCATCAGTTCCCAACTCCAATTCCGCATCAACTGATTGCAGAGCTGACCAGTCCTTATTAGAACGCCAATGTCAAGAATTTCTTATTAATGGTCTTGCTCCAAACACGCGTCGCACGTATGCTTCAGCCCAACGTAAGTTTATCACGTTCAGTCATCAACTGGGTAGAACATCCCCATGTCCGGCTGACGAGAGAACTCTGTGTTTATTCATAACTCACCTAGCACAGTCCATTCAGCATCGGTCAATTAAAGTCTACCTTTCAGCAGTACGATCCCTTCACATTGAACAGGGCTTCACAGATCCATTGTTGCAATGCCTCAGGCTGCAGCAGGTCTTTCGGGGCATCAAACGATCTCAAGGCTCTCCTTCCTCACAACGGCTACCAATTTCAGACTCTTTAATGCTTACTATATTCAAAGCGATGAACCTGACTACTTTTGACCACACAATGTTTTGGGCAGCCTGCACCCTGGCGTATTTTGGCTTTCTTCGATCCGCAGAATTCACTGTGCCTAACTTGGCTAGTTTTGAACCCACTAGTCACCTGCATGTTTCAGACTTGAACAAACCATCTTGTCTTCGGGTCTGGATAAAAGCGTCAAAAACGGATCCGTTCCGAAAAGGCTGCCATGTGCACATCGGGTGTGGCTTTGCACCACTTTGCGCAGTATCAGCCATGTCGGCTTACTTACATAAGAGAGGTGGTGCTCCAGGGCCTTTATTTCTGTTGGAGAATGGTCAACCACTTTCCAGAGATCGTTTGTCGTCATGGCTGAGGTCCATTTTCTCTGGAGCTGGAATCCCTGGAAATTTCTCTAGCCACAGTTTCAGAATTGGAGCTGCCACTGTAGCTGCACGCAATGGTGTTCCGGACCACCTCATCCAAGCACTAGGACGATGGACAAGCAATGCATACTTAGGGTATATCAGAACACCAGCAGAAGCTTTAGCTGCAATGTCACATCACTTGTCTTAGGTAGGCTATGTTTCGTGTTCAAGTATTCCATGCTTGATGTTGGTGCTTGGACATTTTGGGTGGGAGGTCCCTGTGTCCCTGTCCCTCCTCTCCAAGCACTTGGAGGTTGTTTGGGTTGTGACAGGGTTGCCATGGTTACTGCAGAAGCTCCGAGCCAGGCACCCCCCACCGATCAAGCACCTAATGCCAAGCTCATCTACTAGTGATGAGTTTAAATGTGGTTAAATGAAATTTAGGCAAAGTTAGAATCGAGCTAAGTAGCACTACATCATTGCTAAATGTACTATTGCCACGCAAGTTCACTGCTCATGACCTGCATTGTCGCAAGCGTCACTTGGTGACCCACGCTAAGAGTTGTTACGCGATCACACGCTAATTTTGTGATCACGCTAGCTTGACCTTTGGTCAACGACTCTACCCGCGGACATGGTTCGCAGACCAGAGTATTACGATTCTTGCTATTGCCAGCTTCTCGCTAGCATTCTCGCTATCGCTATTGGTCCACGCTAAGGGTATCACGATCACACGCTAATCTTGTGATCATGCTAGCTGCTCATGGTTCGCAGACCAGAGTAATACGATTCTTGCTATTGCCAGCTTATCGCTAGCATTCTCGCTATCGCTATTGGTCCACGCTATAGGTAATTCGATCACACGCTATTTTTGTGATGACGCAAACCTGGCATGTGGCCAACAACTGCCTGGCAAGGTTCGCACACCAGAGCAACACGATACTCACGATCGTGGCTTCGCTAGCACATTGCCATTGCTATGTGAATTCCCCTCCCTCCCGTCCCTGTGGTAAGTATAGGTAAGTATATGGTCCATTGATTGGTCAGTGTGACAGGTGCTCGGTTGGTTGTGACAGGGTTGCCATGGTTACTGCAGAAGCTCCGAGCCAGGCACCCCCCACCGATCAAGCACCTAATGCCAAGCTCATCTACTAGTGATGAGTTTAATGCTATTTTTAGTAACAAAATGGCGGAAATTGAAATTTCAAAAATTATTTGTGAATTTCAAAATGAAACATGTCAAACAGCACCGAGAAGTATGCCAGGATGTATGAAAGCAATCATGAAAATGACGGGTACAAAGCACTTCAGCTGTATCTCACCAAGCTCAATCCGTCGATCAATGCATTGTTTCAGTATCCGAAAAAGAACTGGGAGCCAACCGAACAAGTTTGGTACGAAGCGAGGCCAAATGGAGTAAACAAGCTGGACTCCATGATGAAAACAATAAGTGAAGTCGCTGGCCTTTCGAGAGTATACACAAATCACTCAGTCAGGGCGACAGCAATCACAATGTGGTCTAACGCCGGTGTGCCGAATCGTCACATTATGGCGATTTCCGGGCACAGAAACGAGCAAAGTTTGGCACATTACAACACTCGCCCTTCAACCGCCCAGCTGCACAACTGCAGTGAAGTCCTGTCGAGAAGTCTTGTTGGGACGTCAAGCAGTTCAGTTTCCCCTGCTCAGTCCACCATACAGGTCACCACAGCAGTCCAGCATAACAACTTGTTGGTTACAGGAACCCAAGCGAAGCCACCGATGCATTATTTTCAGTCAATGTTCAATAACTGCTCGGTCCAAAATGTTCAGATCGTGGTGCAGCCGAGCTCCAACGAAGGTCGCTTATTTTAACTTTTTCTCAACTCAGTTGAAATACTTTCTTGTGAATGAAAACAATTAAAAGTACATTAAGGAACTCCATCTGTTGTGTAAATTTCCTGAAAAAAGTACTAGAAACGAAGTTTTCAAAACATATTCTAGCCATTTGCTCAGTACACAAGTGACTCGACTGAATTCATGTTTAGTTCTAAAATTTGTAGCATGCGCGCGCACCTTAGGAGAATCTGTAATTTGATCATTCAAAATAAACAGTTTTTCATCGTGTGCACTTATTGTCTATGTTATAAAAGCAATGGTCAATGCTTTAGCAGTGCGTATATCCAGTTATGGATGCACTTGGGAGGTTGCTAAGCACTCAAGAAGCTAGAGTCGCACTCGGCTACGCCTCGTGCGACTCTTACGCTTCTTTCGTGCTTAGCATCTTCCCGCGTGCATCCATAACTGGATATACGCACGCTAAGCATTGACCATTCCTTAAATAACGAATTTCAAAATAAATATAATCTTCAAACTCCATTTACCCTTCTCCTCGGAATAAATGTGCCATTCCCACGGATTGGAAAAACAGAATTAAAGAAGGTACACCGACAACCGTTTACAATGCCGACAATTTGCCAATTGAAGTCTCTACCCGTTCTGTTTACACCACTATACTCACAAATTCATTTCGTCCACCTACTGCAAAAACCATAATTCTTAACAACGGTATTAGTCCTACAAAAAAAATTTCAACTCCCGTTCAAAATAACTAAGGATACAAAACTTTCCGAGTTTCAGATAAAAATTATTCACAATATCCTACCCACGCGGACCTCTCTTTTTCGTTTTGGCTTAACTGACTCAAACATGTCTTTCTTGCAAAGAAAAACAACATACGCTAGAGCATATGTTTTGGGAATGTCCTTTAGTTCAAAATTTCTGGAGGCTGTTTGTAGGGTGGTGGAAAACTAAATGTAGCCAAAATGTAGTTCTAACAAAAAGTAATGTATTGTATGGTGAACTCGGAGATATTGAAAACAAAAATTGCTTAAATTATATATTATTAGTGGCGAAATACCACATTTTTCTTTCTTGTGTTCACAAGCAGGCACTAATTTTTGAATCGTTTGAATCCTTACTTAGAAATAAACTAGCTGTTGTCAAGGCTGTTGAAAATAAAAGTGTAAAAAAAATTAATTCGCTCAACACGTGGAAAAAAATAATCTAATTATATTACAAATGCACATACCTATTTCGTTTCATATTATTATTTTTTTACAAAATAATATTTAAATACACCTGCTATATTATATTCTGTTGAATAATAATAATAATAATAATAATAATAATAATAATAATTGCGTTGAACAATGTTGATATGTATAATTGTATATTATTGTAAAATTGTAAAATGTTATATTATCTTCTGTTAATTTATTGTATATTTGTGTAAAGTGCTATGTGATATATTCTGAACAATAAAAATATATATGAGGACTGTTATTACAAAACGGGTCTTCGTCAAGAAGACTCCTTTTAAGAAAACAGTCCTCAATTTATCATTGTATCAAAATCACCTAGCATGTTGTTTTAGCTTGAGCTTTGGCTGTTCTTTGAAAGTACAGGTCACTTCTTCACTTTCTCATGATTCTCAGACCTCATATTATTGTATTAAAATCACCTAGCATGTTGTTTTAGCTTGAACTTTGGCTGTTCTTTGAAAGTACAGGTCACTTCTTCACTTTCTCATGATTCTCAGACCTCATATTATTGTATTAAAATCACCTAGCATGTTGTTTTAGCTCGGGCATGCGCAGTATCAAAAAACTCGACAGTCGTTTTACGTGAAAGTATCAGAACGCTTTTTTGCTGTTGGTTTTCATTTTTTGGGTCGATTTGTTGCTAGGAGTACAACAATATGAGGACTGTTATTACAAAACGGGTCTTCGTCAAGAAGACTCCTTTTAAGAAAACAGTCCTCAATTAATCATTGTATCAAAATCACCTAGCATGTTGTTTTAGCTCGGGCATGCGCAGTATCAAAAAACTCGACAGTCGTTTTACGTGAAAGTATCAGAACGCTTTTTTGCTGTTGGTTTTCATTCTTGGGTCGATTTGTTGCTAGGAGTACAACAATATGAGGACTGTTATTACACAAAACGGGTCTTCGTCAAGAAGACTCCTTTTAAGAAAACAGTCCTCATATATATATAAAATAAAAAATATAAATAAATATAAATAAATAAAGTTGCTTCCTTATCCCCACTCCCCATTTGTTGTACACAGTAATCTGTGTTTGTTGGGTTCCGATAGCTCATACTTGCAATTGCCCTATACCATTATGACGTAACGGCTTATTTATGAGGGGGACAGAATCGTGAAGAACAATAGAAATTTGAACTAAATCTGCTCTGCTGAGGTTCGCTTGATTTCAAATTGGCTAGTTTCCAGATATTATGTTCATCGATACTTTTCCCACAATATTCACTGTGTTTGGTGACTTTTATCGCTTTCAGACCATCTGTAAAATACATTTATTTGGGAAATCCTTTGTGTTGTTGCTGGTTTGTCTCCTTCTAGCGACCATGATCCTTAGCGTTTAAACAATAGATTGTTTTGATTTGACGTCATAGTGGTATAGGGCAATTGGTGGAGACATTGCATTTGCCAGCATCTCCATGGCATTATAATACACCCTTATTTCTTCTCTTCTGAGTTCTGCTTCAGCTGCAGCTTGTTCTCTCAGATACACTAGGTAGGCATCATCAGATTTCTTCTGATATTCCATATAGGAATTTAATGCTGCAGCTGCTCCACTCTGCTTCTTTGGGGTCCTTGATTTTTGTGGTTCTTTGTCCCTTCCATTATTATCCTCTAGACTCTTTCTAGCATCTGGTTTCTTGCTAGAACTGAGTGGCAAAACTTCCTCTCTTTCAATTTCATCTTCTGTAAATAATAATGTATTGGCTACAATTGGTTCAATGTTACAAATTATTGGACATAAATACTAATTAAGTTATATGGGTCAATATTGATCATATTATATAATATTAATAATAACTTTTATCATTCACTATTTAGTATATTTATATACTAAAAGCGTGCAACATAAATACAATTATTACTGTTTAATTACTGCTCTTTAGTACCAATTGGTACAAAACATTGCGTGGTTTTAGTGTTTGCACTCTGTATACTTGCTTCATCATATTTCTACATTGACAATGCATGATATTCAACATCAGTACCTGGTTTATCAGCATCTTTGTAATCACATCTTGGGCATTCAAATACATCTGCTTCAGTGTACACTTTTACAACACCACTTTCATTAAAATGTACCCCTGCAGATTGTACTTCAACAGTCTAACCACAATGTGGACAGTCTTGCTCATATTTTTCTCCCTCTATATTTTCCAACAAGTTCTGAAATATATTAAAAAAATCATTGGTTAAGTTATGTAATGTCAATAGACATTTTTAAAATATGCACTGAATTAGTTGTTTTCCTACATTTGAATGACAGTTTCTTTGCTCGTTGTGCTGGAAGTGTCGATGCCCTTTCCAGCCCAACTGCTTGTGGTTTATCACCTAAAAAGATATCAATTCGCTTGAAAAACCGGGGCTTCTTCTTTCTTGCTGCACCAGACACACGGTGCGAGTCTTTGAATTTTTTGTATTCGATTTTTAAGTGCTTTAGTTTGGTTTTACACTGACCAAAGTCACGATTATAGCCTGCTTTCGTCATTTCTCTGCATATTTCTTTGTAGACTACAGAGGTCTTATGGCAGGTTCCCAGCAGTATTTGGTAGTTACCCCACATGCTTATTAACTCCAAAGTTTCATTTTCCGACCGAGTTTCGCCTTTATTAGCCATAATTACTTACAGAAAACTTAACATGAAGGTACATGCCAGCGACACTTTCGCCAGCAACATCGCTCACGTTGGCGCTGGCGCGGTTACTAAGGCACCAATTCAAAACAAACAAAATGACGCCCGCAGTGAAGGAAGTGACGATTTTGCGTTGATGCTTGAGGTGGACTAGTCTGGATCGATTTGCCATCTTCCGAGGTGGACTAGTTAGATCGATCCCAGACCAATTTCGGTTCGCAAAAATGTGTTCACACTACGCATATTTTGAGCTGAGATTGATCTGAGATCGATCTAACTCTCTAGGGTGAACGGCCCCAGAGTAGTCAATGGACAAGACATTGTGGCTTATTCAACAGCTGTGAAACACGTTAATGACGAGGCAATGGCAGACTTTGTTAAGATAAAGAAGTACAGGCTAAAAATCGTTCAAGATACTCAAGCAGCACCTATCAAATCATCTATGTCAAGATCAATTATAAAGATTCAGGAATTGATGTCTGCTTTCGTGAGAATCTCAGTCTGGATACTCCAAATGTGGAAACCCTGAAACAAGATAAGTGTGAACTTGATAATTTGTCAAATGACGAAATTTGAAATTCAAATTAAAGAGCAGTTTGTTGCTTGAAAAGGGACATAAACAAGTGTTTACAACTTCATGCAGCTTCCAAACTTGCACCCAGTATGACAAGTTCTACTCCAGTAACCAGTCCTGTTAGTCAGGCTGAATCTAATCAAACAAAAGCAGATTGATCAGCCATTACCCAGTCCACTACAACCATTAGTAACCATATTCCCGCATCAGTTATGGCTCCAAGCCAATCAGAAAGCTCCCAGGTCTTCTTACAGCCAACACCTGGAACAGCTGGTATTAGTCAGGATTTATCAACCCCTGGGACTAATACCTTTACTGGTGATCCACCAGCTAACATGTCCCCTGGTTATTATGGTATCCCCATACCAACAATGGACAATTGCCAATTGACTCCAGCCCCAATGCAATCACAGTATCATGCATGGTCTCCTGTGCATAATTATTATGGTAGAATATCTTCCTCCACACATTCAAATGTTCAGTTGAAGAACAGTTATCTACAAACTTTCTCAGGATTGAGAAAAGAATGGCCAGAATTTAAAAATGTCTGGAGACAGTTGGCAGAAAATTCCTCCACTAATCAGACACCCATTTCTACTCATGGAACCATGCCACCCATTTATACTCATGGAACCACGCCACACATTTATACTCATGGAACCACCCCATACATTTCAACTCATGGAACCACACCACCAATTTCAAATCATGGAACCACGCCACACATTTCAACTCCTCGAACCACGCCACCCATTTCTTACTCATGGAACCACGCCACCCATCTCTACTCATGGAACCACGCCACCCATTTCAACTCATGGAACCATGCCACACATTTCAACTCATGGAACCACGCCACCCATCTCTACTCATGGAACCACGCCACCCATTTCTACTCATGGAACCACGCCACCCATCTCTACTCATGGAACCACGCCACCCATTTAAACTCACAGAACCATGCCACCCATTTCTACTCATGGAACCACGCCACCCATTTCTACTCATGGAACGACGCCACCTACTTCTACTCATGGAACCTTGCCACCCATTTCAACTCATGGAACGACGCCACACATTTCAACTCATGGAACGACGCCACCCATTTCAACTCATGGAACCATGTCACCCATTTCAACTCATAGAACCGCGCCACCCATTTCTACTCATGGAACCACGCCACCCATTGCTACTCATGGAACGACGCCACCTACGTCTACTCATGGAACCATGCCACCCATTTCAACTGATGCAACGACGCCACACATTTCAACTCATGGAACTACGCCACCCATTTCAACTCATGGAACCATGTCACCCATTTCAACTCATGGAACCACGCCACCCATATCTACTCATGGAACGACGCCACCCATTTCAACTCATGGAACCGTGCCACCTATTTGAACTCATGGAACCACGCCACCCATTTCAACTCATGGAACCATGCCACCTATTTGAACTCATGGAACGACGCCACACATTTCAACTCATGGAACGACGCCACCCATTTCAACTCATGGAATCACTCCACCCATTTCTACTCATGGAACCATGCCTCACATTGCTACCAATGGAACCACGCCACTCATGTCTACTTATGGAACCATATCGCTCACCACGGATACAGTCACGTCACCCATTTCCATTGCTGCATCTAGTTCCACTTCCATCACACCCACCATCAATCCTGTGAGCTCTCCAGCATCAAACATAGCTTCTGATGATCTAATGGCATCAACATTTCTAACATATACTGAGAATGAGAATGTTATTGATGAAGTAATTGAGAAATGCGAAAGAGATGCTATTGAAAATAATCGTGTTGACATATTAAGGTGCCTTCAAAATGTCATTGTTCAATGCAGAGCTCTTGAGGTAGATGATTTAATGAATGCCTTCGTTGGTCAAACAAGTACCATTTAAGTTGACCGCCAAATAATTCTGGAAACTGGGATGGACGATGTCAGGGCTATAGAAATAAGAGACTGACCTTGGAGGTTCAGTTTTATGGAGAGGCGAGCCTCAAAATTACATACAATGCTCTTGCCTACACTACACTTAAAGTGGTACTCATAAAATTCCTCCTGAATACTTAGTGTTTCAGAAAGTTTACTATTGCTGAGTGAGTCACTAAGAGAGTGACACTTCCGGTGCAAAAGTTCCATCCCAAGAACTCATCATGTTAATTCATTTTGCAGCTAGCAGAAGACTATGGAGGGCCACGAGAAGAATTATTTCAACTCATGTTACAAGAAATCTTTGAAAAGCACTTCAAAGAAGAATTAAAAGAACGTCTTGAAAAGGATTACCACACCATTGGTATAATAATGGGTAACTTAACTATATTTTACTTGATAATTGCTTTATTGGAAATATTATTTTTGATAACCTATATTGTTGTTGAAAGGAGGGCTAAGGATGGCCAAAAAGGGCTAAGGAAGGTTAAATGTGAAATGCAAAGCGCAAAACAACTTTATCTTATCTTGTAGTGCTTGGCAAACTATGTCGATTTCCAAAGTTTCGGTTTACTTTTCGAGATATTCGAGTTCAAAGTTGGAAAATCAGCAGTTTCCAAGTTTTTCCGAAGTACTTCTTTTTGGCCGTGGGAAACTGGGACTTTTTGTGACGTCACTCGTGACACGGTACAGTCTGATTTCCAAGCATTTGTAAGAGGTCATCGACGAAAATAACGTATATCTATTTAAAATTACGACAGTGACAACGGTCCAGTTGTAGAGTTTAACGTCTTTCCATATATAATTTGAACCTGTTGTAAATGTTTACACGCAATTTATAGAGAATTATAATGCTGAATGTTCAGTCAGTGAACCGAAGGAGACTTGGATTCATCTCGCTTTGGCAACGAAGATTGGTATGTACTTATTAAACTGAAAGTTGTTAGGGCTTATCTATTGCACAAGCACCTTCTAATACTCGTTATTTTAATCACAGGTGTACCTGTTCTGAGTGCAGAGTTCACAGTTGATCGTTCATTCAAAGTCCGTGAGATGGACGTACGTCAGTCACAACACGCGGGTGTAGAGTTTCCATAATAGCTAGTGAAGCAATGTAAATATCTAGCAATTGATGATAAATGGACAATACAGTATCCCGGTGGTCAAATTATAAGTGAACGCGGTTTCCGATTAAATAATAGGGACCGTACGCAACAGGACGACGACGTCGAGGACGATGAAGTTCAAATAAAGTGTTTTGTTGTCTGTTCTTTTCATAATTATTTCATTTTCCGTGTTATCGCAAAAATTGCCCAGCCTTTTGCGAATAACATCGTCTTTTTGACGTACGGTTGATTGAAAACAGCTATCTGTACAAATAACGAACTGATGTTCTCGTTCTCTTTGAGTCGTCAAAAATAGGCATTTCACGTTGTAGTTTTTAGCACCCAACGCCTGAAGTTAACTCCAAAGCATGCTCATTGCAAACATTCCAACAAAAAGTTTGTGAATGTTGTAAGTAGCCTATTGTTTATCTGACGTCGTCGTCGTCCATTCCATCTTCGATTCGTAAGGTCCCTAATAAGTATCATCTACGACCTTGACAACTGACTCGATCTTCTTGAAGAAGAACGATGAATTGGAACGAAGGAACTCAAAAACTGGGAGCTAAAACGGCATGTTGTATAACACGGACTCAACTGGAATGGACTGGAGATCGATTGGAGAAATTATTTTATTTGGATTATACAATTCCTGTCATAAGGGGTAAGATTATACTAAGGTTAAACTGTGTTGATAACTTTTTTATCACCTCTATCGATATAATTCAAAGAAGTGTTTTTAGACGCAAGGGCAAGCTTTTCATGATTATTCTAGTCATTAATACAACGTTTTCCCATAAGAGCGAATTCGTATAACGCACTTTTACATGCTAATGAGCTCTGAATATTCTAATGAGCTCTTTGGAGTTGCGCGAACCAGAAAAATCCTTGCAAATGCGTTTCGTACTCGAACAAAAATCCCAATTCCCAAACAACGTAAAACGTATGATAACAAAACATAAAACATATGTATGATATACAGCTATTTCAAAAAAGGTTGGTGCCAGTTTTGTTGCATCTTGCATACCAAGCCCGAAATGTATTGTGGATCATATGTAAACAATGTCTGCATGCACATACAGAAGAAAATATGCCGGCTCCATATTGCAAAGATAAGTTTGGGAAAATTCCCAGAGTCCACATTGTTGTGACCTTTCGCTGACTCCATTCACATCGCCCATAGTGCATTTCGGGCTTGGTATGCAACATGCAAGATCGGCAACAAAACCTTCACCAACCTTTTTTGAAATAGAAACTTGTAATGAAAATTAAAATACTACTAATTCTAAAGCCGCATCTACACGAACAAGTTTCTTTGCCAAGTTTTCCTTGACAAGGAAGAAATGGCAATTGTTTGTCATCTACACGAGCAAGTTTTCCTTGTATGCATTTGTAAAGTAGACCAAAGTTTGTTGCAGCAATTCAATTTTCCTTCTATTATCATTAACACTCTGGTTGCACTAAATTATCTTGTACAGAAGATATGAGTAGCTCTCAGCGTAGTCTTTGAAATAATCTGAGGCGTCTTTCAGCCAAAAAAGTCGTCAATTCAACACAGACAGGCTGCAACCAACGTGGATGTCTCCATATCTGAGATAGTTTTTAACCTCTTTAAACACATGATCTATTTTAACCCTTCTTTTTGGCAGCGCTCGGTTAAACTTCCTGGCTCTTCTTCTCTCCTTTTGGAAATAAGGCATCTGTCTTGCACGGACAGGTGTTAGTAGAGCTCCTCCATCAGGGTATCCTTGGTCCCCCAACAGCTTAACACTCGGTGGTAAACCTGCAAATAACTGCGTATGGATGTGTCGCTGAGAGCTCCGCTCTCTTCATTAAATTCCTCCAGCACTATAAGAC
>JAUJYZ010000379.1:0-150521 GCA_033675265.1 Actinostola sp. cb2023
CAAGTATATTCACAGCCATATACAACGTGAATATTGATTGGAAAACGCTGAAACCGACCATCAGGGAAGTGGCCGAGTGGTTGAAGCACTCGCTCTAACAGATGGGGTGCCTGTTTCAATTCACGGACATCGTGCCGCTTGATGTGGTTGAGTTTCTTATAGTGCATTCTCGTCCCTTGCTTCGATGGTGTTTCTCCGGTACTCCGGGTTTCCTCCCTCAATAAAAACTAACAATATTTTGATCCTGAACTGTGCTCCGTGGTCAGGACATGGGTCTATGGTGGCATCATAAGTGCCTCCTTTATATAAGCTATCTGAGGCTGTGCTCCGTGGTCATACATGGTTCGTATGGTGTCCGCATAGTGGCGCCTTTATATGCCTTCGACTCGACAAGTTGAGCTGCGTCCTTCGTAATTCAGGCTACCGGCTACAATGAACTGATGATTTAAAAGATCAAAGTCAGCGAATTCCGTCACTAGAAACACATGCAATACTTAAGCGCAAACACTGGAGTTTCCTATCAAACCTGTTTTTCAAAGCAAAAAGATCCAACAACAGACGCGGATCCAGGATTACAAGGGGGGGGTGACTGTTTTGTGTACTGGCCATAATCACCTCGGTATTCATTGTTTTCAGGAGGGGAGTTTGATCGCTAACATCCCCCATACATGCATTATAGAGATAAAAGAAAAATAGAACTAATTTCCCCTCATTAATGTTGTGTGACTGGAGGCATAGTTACTCATATAACAATCACCGGGACCACTTAGCCAAGGTTTCACACTATTTCTAAGGTCTTTGTTTACTCAGTATAAAACTCACAAACGCGTGGGATACTTTTTTCTGGCTACTCAGTGTATGCACATAAAAAGGTCAACATTTTGTCTACGTCCTTATAAACATGAAATGCTCAACGCTGACTCATCAGTTATACAACTAAGGAAGAATGTAAGGTATTTATTTATTTATTTATTTCCAAAGTGTTCACGGTATTACCAACTAACACGAACTAATATTACCAAGTCAGTTTGCTGTCATGACGCTAAATAATGGGATCATTGGCCTAAAAGTGATGATTCCACCATCCTTCTTGGATGGAGCTCCATGAACGTCTGGCAAATGTGCTCTGTCTTCAAGGGAACCACATTACCATGCATGGCTATAATTAACAGCTAAAGTCAGAGCTGGCTCTCAGTGGTCATTTCATTGTGGCTCTCAGCCATGTGTGAATTCTCAGGAGAACGATCTTTCAGCCTCTTTACGCACTTCCAATGGGCAAGACAGCAAGAATATTTTTTAAATATTTTTAAAACTGTTAAAACAGTTCGCGAATATTCGGGAACATATATGATCTACATGTTGTACTATTATGGAAGTAATGGGCGTTTCGTCGTCTGGTACTGCTCTTGTCTTCCAGTATTTGCCCAGCGAAAGATCTCACTGTCAAATGCTGCAGGAAGTGGACGGATATGATGCCATTTCTCTTTTAGAACCTTTAAAAGGTCTGCTACAGCATTTTCGTTTTTTTGGCTGATTACCTCAGGAACGAGGGCACAGAGTTCATGTGCCCGCGTTTCCGCGCTGAATCGTGATTTTAATTCAGAGGAAATAATGTTATCTCTATTATTATTTCTTTTCTCGCAAAAACAAAACAGATAACAAATAATAATAAAAATATGAAGACATGACTGCTCAAAAAGGGGGGTGACTAGTCACCCCAAGTCACCCCCCCCCCCTGGATCCGCAACTGAACAAGCCTTCTCTCCAAAGGATAATAAAACCACAGATTGTGAACAATCAATGCGTTGTGTATAAATTCCATTATCCGCTTCATGAACTTGGTGCAGATTTGATACAAAAACAGCACTTAACAGAGAAACGCGGTCAAGCAAGGTTAACGCCCATACAACATCTTGCTACCATGTTAAAGAAATGCAAGAACAAATTTGACTGTTTAGTCTTCGAGATGTTTTTAATTAATGACATTACACCTAGTCTAAATACCCAAGCATGTTCTGCTAAGCTATTTACGCGACATATATTTTAGCCTATTAGTATTTGTATGTTTAGCCTTCCATTGTTCTTTAGCTTTTAGTATTTTATTGTTTGTCCTATTGGAATTGTCAGTAGATGTATTATATATCAAGAGATCCACGACAAATTTTTAAATGATTTGCAGCGTTGAGGTGCAGAGTAGATACTGGATGAACTACGAGGCGCGTTTCACATCACTGAATAAGATCGTTCGGAAGTCTTCGGAATTCGCTCGTCAAAGGCGATCAATGTGAAACGCACTGTCAACGTTCCAACATGCATTCGGCGTTTGGATATCCCGATACGTTAATTTGGTCGGAAAAAAACCTCGGAAAATCTCGACGGTAGGAATAAAAATGCAAACGCGTAGCTAAAGGTATCTCACAAGTCACACCTTAAACGGCTGAATGAAGCTGAACGATTTTGTGAATGACAAAAAAAACAGTAGAAATAATAATAATAATGACTTTATTAAGCACAGAAATTCAAAAAGTTTACACTTAGAAACTGTTAGAAAATGATGCCACACTGAGCTCATAATGGTTTATAAGTTCGATTGACGGTTAAAACAAGTGTCTTTCCAAGGTGTACATCTTGACAGCTGAGCACTCCATACCCTTCATACTACACAGACCGCACTGAGCTCATAATGGTTTATAAGTTCGATTGACGGTTAAAACAAGTGTCTTTCCAAGGTGTACATCTTCAGGGGCGGACCCAGGTTTTTGTCAAACAGGGGGTTGTGTTGCGGCCGTTGTGTTGTATGAACGGCAAAGCCGCGAACATCTAGGGGGGTTTGGGGGCATGCCCCCCCAGAAAATTTTGAAATCTACAAGCTCTAAAATGAAATTTTTAGAGATCTGGAGTTGTTTTATTAACACAACAAAACTCAATTTTCAGTAAAATTTTGAGTTTATTGGACATCCAACAAAGATGCTTGGAAGAGTCTTCTTGGGTGAGCTTACAAGTATGAAGGCTTCACATACGTTTTTGACGCTAAAAACGGCAGGTTCTTTCTGTTATCAGTCAAATTACCGGCCTCGAAGTCGAACGGTCGTGTAAACAGTATGAATGAATGATATTATTCTTACGAGGGAGAGAGCTGAAAGTGCAAGAGAGACCTACGGACAGACATATCTATACAAGCGGTATTAAAAAAATATCCATAGGGGGGGTTGCAACCCCCAGAACCCTCCCCCTGTATCCGCCCCTGATCTTGACAGCTGAGCACTCCATACCCTTCATACTACACAGACACTGAGCTCATAATGGTTTATAAGTTCGATTGACGGTTAAAACAAGTGTCTTTCCAAGACGTCACATCTTGACAGCTGAGCACTCCATCCCCTTCATACTACACAGACACTGAGCTCATAATGGTTTATAAGTTCGATTGACGGTTAAAACAAGTGTCTTTCCAAGACGTCACATCTTGACAGCTGAGCACTCCATCCCCTTCATACTACACAGACACTGAGCTCATAATGGTTTATAAGTTCGATTGACGGTTAAAACAAGTGTCTTTCCAAGGCATTACATCTTGACAGCTGAGCACTCCATCCCCTAACCAGTAATACTGTAATAACCACTGATTGACATCTGTTGGGTGTCGACTACACAGACACTGAAACTCACCACTCTGTTGTCTGGTAGGATTATTCGCACATTTAAATAGAACTTGATCGCCTTTCATAATAGCACTGGTATTGTCTAATTGTATTATTATCAAAAAGCTTGACTGAAATAATAGCTGATAAGGGATACATTACAGTTGTTACGAGGGGGGTTAGGTGGGTAAACACGTGTTGTAGCACCTTGGGGAGGCTGTAAAATTAACCTTGAGGTGTAAATATAGACTACAGTGGCTCGAATTGTCATAGCAGGAGTTCGAGATAAACGGTGTAAATTTTACAGTAAATAATAAAATAATAATAAAAATAGAGTGATGAGACGTGGTTTTTACTTAGAGATAAGCCGCATCTACACGAACAAGTTTTCCTTGACAAGGAAAAAGCGGAAAAAGTGACAATTTTTTGTCATCTACACGAGCAAGTTTTCCTTGACAAGGAAAAATTGGCGATGTTGTTGTCGTCTACACGAGCAAGTCTTCCTTGTCAAGGAAAATTCGGCTATAATCGCCGAGTACTAGATAATATAGTTATAATTGTATAAACTTTGTAGCAAAGAAACAATGAAGAGCAGATCATGAGTCAACAAGTGTTCCTCGAGAGTCTAGTGCAATGGTTTTGACGTTTTGTTTAAAAGTTAATCCTACGCCGGTTGGGGCATGAACAGACACCGGTAACAACACAATACAAGGCTTAACTAAAGATTCCGAAACACAAATATAAAACGTTGTATTAAACAAATGTTAGAAGAACTACATCGCTTTAATACTCTGCATGACTTTGCTTTCAGACTCGAAAGTTGTTTTAAGAGAGAAAAGACACAACTGCAGGTGCTCAGACTTCTGCACTGTGAATTTTAATACCGCCTCAGGGCTGCAACTAACCTCACATCGCTACTAAACTAAAACACGTTTATATCTCAACAACAACTATTGACGGCATTAATCATATAAACACCAACTTAATGAACTTTTCAAGCAGCGAAACTAACCGGAAAAAAAGGTACACGAACCATTACTAACTCCTTCGTGTGCAAGATTTGAGTCGAGATCGATTTGCGGCGGTATTTTGCATCGTAAAGACACCAGAAAATTCGTTCTATGTATGCTTAAACTGTTGTCTCGACTACACATGGCAATACATGGCGGTCCAGACAATACGGTCAATACAGCACTTGTCTGCCTTTACAAAGATCATGAATAAATAAAGAGGCATGCTTGAACTTGAAGCACGTACCACACGTGTACAGAAACTGGCAACGATGACCGTTGGTAGAAGTAGAACACTTGACATTTTGGCGGCAACTACAAAACAACTTTCACAAAAGAGATTTACTTTCAAAAGACTTTTGAATGATTCCTTTACCGTTGTTAATAAACCTCCATTATTGCACATAATTATATTAATAATAATAGTAGTACAGACCCGTACATAACCCAAAATTCAAGGAGGGGGCAGTACGTATTTAACACCAAAAAAATAAATAAAAATACCGCAGTATAATAGTTCTCATTAGGGAGTTTTAACCTTTACACAAAATCTACGACGGCGACGTCAACCGGAAGTGTAAATAACTCAGTTCTGTTCGGGGTTCGTACTTTAGTCCTAGCCTAAGCCTGTGAGGTTACTTCATCCACAGGGAATACCAACGTAACTCCGAACAGAAGTTATTTACACGTCCGTTTGACGTCGCCGTCTCTTTCGCTTCGCTCACAGCAAAAAAACTCAAAACTTTCAAAAGAAATAAGGGACTACTTTTTCTAGTTTCAGAATCCCAGAGAAAAATCAGTGTATTTTTTGCGCTCATTCGACTGAAAACTGAAACGCTCTTCAAACCATGTAAATTCTTTGGAAAATGTTTTGAAGAGCAGGAGTGCTTACCATTTACTCGGAAAAACCGGAAATTCCGGTTTGAAAAAAGAAAGGTATGTGTCATTCCGATCGGAAAGTTCCGGAAAACTCGGTCTAATGATACACGCGTCTACGGAAAAAAACGAAAAGAGCGGGAAAAGTGGATTATCTCAAACGCTAGACCGAGTTTTCCGAAACTTCCCGATTGGAATGACACATACCATTTGTTTTTCCAACCGAAATTTCCGGTTTTTCCGAGTAAATGGTAAGCACCCCAGTTTTCCCCCAAAGTACTAGTAATGGGATAATAATAATAATGTATATACACCTGTTTTCAAAAACGTTGTCCAAATAGCCAAATACGAATTCATTCAAAAAGACAAAAGAAACAGTTCAGCTTGAGTGCACTTCTTTTGTCTTTTAATGAAATCCTATTTGGCTTTTTTGATTATTATTGGACAACGTTTTTGAAATTAGGTGTAATGATAATGATAATATAATATGATAATGATAATGTACAAGTGACGCGATTGAGAACGGTAGTGAAAAATGGAAAAAGAAATGTTAAAAGGAATTAAAGGATACTAAAGACTGAAATAATGAAGACAGGTATGGAAAAACAATTGATAGCCGGACACAGAAACAGTTGGAGAGACAAAATAAAGATATCAATGCAAATTTTAACTAATAAGCAATTATATGCATCCTAATTATTTTCAAATTTAAAAAAAATAATACTTATAAGCGCCATTGGACAGCGATGGAAATGGCGCTATATGAGAATAAAGTATTATTATTATTAGTAGTAGTAGTAGTATAGTAGTAGAGGTAATCATACGGTTTCGAAATAATTTCAATTCGGAAATAATTGTTTTTCTAAAGAGTATCAACATTAGAGCCCGTAGGGCGTGCAATTTGAGCTCTTTGAAAAACACACGAGTGCAAATTAGCACGGTAGAATCAAGGATTTTTTCATGAATATTATTACAAACATTGCATGCAAAAATGACTATGGTGATATGGGTTACAATGGTGATATGGGTTACTATGGTGATATGGGTTACTATGGTGATATGGGTTACTATGGTGATATGGGTTACAATGGTGATTTGGGTTATAATGGTGATATGGGTTACTATGGTGACATGGGTTACTATGGTGATATGGGTTACAATGGTGATATGGGTTACAATGGTGATATGGGTTACTATGGTGATATGGGTTACTATGGTGATATGGGTTACTATGGTGATATGGGTTACTATGGTGATATGGGTTACTATGGTGATATGGGTTACTATGGTGATATGGGTTACAATGGTGATTTGGGTTATAATGGTGATATGGGTTACTATGGTGACATGGGTTACTATGGTGATATGGGTTACAATGGTGATATGGGGGTTACAATGGTGATATGGGTTACAATGGTGATATGGGTTACAATGGTGATATGGGTTACTATGGTGATATATATAGGTTACTATGGTGATATATATGGGTTACTATGGTGATATGGGTTACTATGGTGATATGGGTTACAATGGTGATATGGGTTACAATGGTGATATGGGTTACTATGGTGATATGGGTTACTATGGTGATATGGGTTACTATGGTGATATGGGTTACTATGGTGATATGGGTTACTATGGTGATATGGGTTACTATGGTGATATGGGTTACAATGGTGATTTGGGTTATAATGGTGATATGGGTTACTATGGTGACATGGGTTACTATGGTGATATGGGTTACAATGGTGATATGGGTTACAATGGTGATATGGGTTACAATGGTGATATGGGTTACTATGGTGATATATATAGGTTACTATGGTGATATATATGGGTTACTATGGTGATATGGGTTACTATGGTGATATGGGTTACTATGGTGATATGGGTTACTATGGTGATATATATAGGTTACTATGGTGATATATATGGGTTACTATGGTGATATGGGTTACAATGGTGATTTGGGTTATAATGGTGATATGGGGGTTGCAATGGTGACATGGGTTACTATGGTGATTTGGGTTATAATGGTGATATGGGTTACAATGGTGACATGGGTTACTATGGTGATATGGGTTACTATGGTGATATATATAGGTTACTATGGTGATATATATGGGTTACTATGGCGATATGGGTTACTATGGTGATATGGGTTACTATGGTGATATGGGTTACTATGGTGATATAGTTTACTATGGTGATATGGGTTACTATGGTGATATGGGTTACTATGGTGATATGGGTTACTATGTTGATATGGGTTACTATGGTGATATGGTTTACTATGGTGATATGGTTTACTATGGTGATATGGGTTACTATGGTGATATGGTTTACTATGGTGATATGGGTTACTATGATGATATGGTTTACTATGGTGATATGGGTTACTATGATGATATGGTTTACTATGGTGATATGGGTTACTATGGTGATGTGGTTTACTATGGTGATATGGGTTACTATGGTGATATGGGTTACAATGGTGATATGGGTTACTATGGTGATATGGGTTACTATGGTGATATGGGTTACTATGGTGATGTGGTTTACTATGGTGATATGGGTTATGTTGATATGGGTTACTATGTTGATATGGGTTACCATGGTGATATGGTTTACTATGGTGATAATATGTTTTACTATGGTGATATGGGTTACTATGGTGATATGGTTTATTATGGTGATATGGGTTACTATGGTGATATGGTTTACTATGGTGATATGGGTTACTATGGTGATATGGGTTACTATGATGATATGGTTTACTATGATGATATGGGTTATCGTACTATGATTTACAATGGTGATATGGGTTATGTTGATATGGGTTACTATGGTGATATGGTTTACTATGGTGATATGGGTTACTATGGTGATATGGTTTACTATGGTGATATGGGTTACTATGATGATATGGTTTACTATGGTGATATGGGTTACTATGATGATATGGTTTACTATGGTGATATGGGTTACTATGGTGATGTGGTTTACTATGGTGATATGGGTTATGTTGATATGGGTTACTATGGTGATATGGGTTACTATGGTGATATGGGTTACTATGGTGATATGGGCTACTATGGTGATATGGGTTACCATGGTGATATGGTTTACTATGGTGATAATATGTTTTACTATGGTGATATGGGTTACTATGGTGATATGGTTTATTATGGTGATATGGGTTACTATGGTGATATGGTTTACTATGGTGATATGGTTTACTATGGTGATATGGGTTACTATGGTGATATGGGTTACTATGGTGATATATATAGGTTACTATGGTGATATGGGTTACTATGGTGATATGGTTTATTATGGTGATATGGGTTACTATGGTGATATGGTTTATTATGGTGATATGGGTTACTATGGTGATATGGTTTACTATGGTGATATGGGTTACTATGGTGATATACTGATATGGTTAATAATATATATTAATTTTTCATACATATTTTTTCATATTGGGAATTCACCAGGGGTTGGATATACCAGGTAATCTTCTTATTGGGTGGGACGTGGTGTACTGTATTGTAAAGGGGACTTCGTGTCCTATTATACAACACCTGCCCTATGGGCGAATCTTGAAAATAAAATTTAAAAAAAATGGTTTACTATGATGATTGGGTTACTATGGTGATATGGTTGCTATGGCAATATGGGTTGCTGTATTGACATGGGTTACTATGACAACATAGGTTGTTATGGGTTACTATGGTGATATAGGATACTACTGTAATATTGACCAGTAACCACTACAAAAGTATGCAAATACATGGCAATGTGGTCAAAAGTATAACATCTTCAGTAGTAAATTGTATCTTACGTCTCGACACTGAGTAAATCACACATTTAGTCATTTCCAAGGCTGATTATTCTAATAAATTAAACATGGACACATATTATTCATATTGCACAGGCAGACACTATTCTATCGATTTCAACTTACGTTTCCTTATAAAACAACTACAGCAATTCTCAAAAAGGTCATCCATACAACCCGACATACACTTAGACTTTCATCAATAACACCAATATGAAAACACTGTTGTACATCTATGGGTTAAGCCAAGGAATTGGCACATTTTTGAATTACAAATACATTGGTTCAATAATATTTGTACCCATTCATGTAACCACATCACCTGAATGGGGGATGGATGGTGCACCCGCTATCCCCTCCTTCCATCAGTGCTTCCTCTTACTGGGAATTTAAAGCTTCACGGAGCTACACGGACTAGAGGGAAGTCGAAACAAGGATGTGATGTCATGAAGAAACCAAACACGTTTCGATTACAAGACTGCGCACTAACCAACTAAGCCACCCAATGCTTGCAAACAATCTTTTTGAGAATGTCTGGTATATACAGGATTATAATTATTATAATATACATTTAGGAATGTTTTGCTTCAATTTAAAGGTTCTATTCAGATTATTCTGTCTTTTTGAAGAACTTGTTATGAGACCAAAGCTGTAACCGATCACTACCAGCCCCCAGTGTAGAAATAGCAACATAGATGACTAGCATGGAGTAGAAATACCACCTAATTATTAATGAATAATAGATAGCGAATGACGACCCAGTTATAAATGTAAACCAGAACACAAGAGCTAGGATCAGCTGGTTTCGTGCAGTGGACTCTGTACCATCATCTGGCTCAATTTCCTCCAGAGGGCAGAAACCTTGGCCTACAGCATAAAACTTTTTTAATCTTTCTTCCTTTTCATCCCATCTTTCACAACACCACTTTCCTAATCCATCTTCATCTTCAGGTAGAGTTTTTATAGGGTGCCGCTGTAAGTGAAAATGCATTTCACGTGGGAAGTTACCAAGAATTAAGTCTTTCTCCCAAAAGCAACGGTTGACGTCATAACCAACCGTTACATCGTGGATGGCATCGAGTCTTCCTTGCTGTAGGTTTTGAACACAAAACGTGAAACCACGAATGCGTGGGTGTAGCACATATTCGTAGGGCAGTAGATTGTTTTTCTTTGCAAAGCTGTCACTTTTCACTTTGGTCAACTTATCTAAGTTTGTTCCTTCTGGGAATAAAAGCAGCTGCACTGGGTAGGACACCTCTCTAAAGTAATCCAACACAATCTGCATGTATCCTTCGTCATGTTCCCACCTTCTCTTTAAGAATATAAACATGGCATTCTGCATTGCCCAACCTGAAAATATGTAAGTTAAGGTCAGTGACCCATCAAAACAATGGGTGTTTCTTGGTGCTACAGTCTGCATTGGTTAGGTTTCTTTGTATGCAGGGTATTGTTTTGGTTCAAGTTCATTCTTCTCGTTCTTTGTGTTCATTGTCTAACGTCATGTGGTGTTCTGCAACACCAAGAAACCTCCAAAACAATGAACATGTGTTGACTGTGTGTGAAGATTTAAAGACATGCACGTACCAAGTAATTATGTTATTTAAATATTATTACTTGGTAATAATTATTCTTGAGGAAATACACAATAGAAATAGCTGTGATGGTAGTTTGTAAATCTGATACAATCATTATCGTTGGCATTTACATCAATTTTAACTTTAATATTTTTCAGTGATAAAGATTTGCATATAGTAAAACATGAAGTACCTGTAGTTGAACCCCTATTACATGTAAACATCCACCCATGGAGAAATGGCAAATGACCGCTAAATAATCGCTCATCATAATACTAGGGAGCTTTAGCTTTACAAAATCTACAATGGCAACGGCAACCGGAAGTGTAAATAACTTCTGTTCGGAGTCTTGTACAGTAGAGATTTAGTCCAAGCCTTAAAGCCTGTGAGGTTACTTCATCCACAGGGAATACCATTGAACTATGAAGGTATGAAACTCTGAACTGAAGTTATTTACACTTTACGGTTGATGTCACTGTCGTAGATTTTGTAAAGGTAAAGCTCCCTACTGACAATAGTTTTGGGACTTTGATAACTGGCCACTTAATAGGGTGTGGTCACTTAATGGGTGGGTGTGGTCACTTAATGGGTGTTCAACTGTAATACAGTGTGTTGGTTTTATATAAGCAGATTACAACATTTGTAGAGTGTTGAATCAGATATAACACTGCTGCTGTTGTAAGAACTATTCATTTTTGATTATTATTTTTCGAAATTGTAGCATTGGCATGAACTCATCCATTTAACCTTTGTCATTATTATCATCATCATAATTCACATCACCATCATCCAAAGAGACCCATTACTGTTCATTTCTGGGAGTAAGAAACACACACCAAAGTCTTTTGTTTCTTAGGGTGTACATGTACATTGTATCGCCATCATAATGGTCATCATCATTATCACAAGTAGATTTATATGTGCTGTACCCTGTACTACTGCCATCATCCACATCACCACCACCACCATCATCTTATAAGTCATCAGCATCATCATCATCATCATCATCCACATCATCATCATCAACACAGGTAACACCAATTATTTAAGCAATGTTTTAAACTTAGATCAAAGTCTTTAACTGCCGAACATTCACTTGGTCTGGAATAATAGATAGACCTTGTCTTAGGCATAAACATTGTTTTAATAGATAATCAACTCGGTGTCCTTACCGGGTCCAGGTATATTCTTTAGATCATCTTTTAGTATAATCTTCTCATGTTTTAAATGGCCATAACGATGTAGATAACACCAGTAAAACATCCAGTCAAGACGTGAGCGATGGTTCATAATAATCAATGCCGTGTCATCAACCGGTGGCTTTTCTCCAGTAACTTTTACTTTCACGCCAAACATCAGCTCTAGATATTGTTTTTAATACAAAGAAAATAATTTTGCCAGTAACAAGATCAAGCCATTTTGGTTCACTATTGAGTTCAATACTTAATAATGGCATGCAGTTTGGGAAATGCATTGACCAGCTAAATGTAAACAAGGGAGGCATTAGAGAGTCCAACTTGCTCAATTTTGGACCCTTTTAAACATAGAGTAGTCTAAAAAATAGTTACGTGCTGTGTACATCGGCTGTAAAAAGACAAGCAAGGGGAAGTATGGCAGGGTATGGTATATAGCATCATACAGGTGAACAAACCACAGGAAAGAAAATAAGGTGATATATAAGGTAAAGTCATGCTGGGTAATGCATTCTACAGAATAGAAGCCTTGTTAATTGGGCTTCCTGTAAATTGTGTTGTTTGATAAAAATTAAAAAATTAAAAAAAATAGTTTATTGTAAACACCTTTAAAAATTATGTTCCAAAAAACAAGTGAATTATGTTGTTTTCATGTTGCATCATCAAACTTCATAAAATATCCCATCTTACATGTAGATAGCTAATTTTTAAACATATTTTCGAGACAAGCATATTGAGTTTTCTTAGCATGGAACATTTCATGCCAATACCATGTTTTGCTTTGGAGTTACAGAGTTTTCAGTTTGTGGCAGCAAGGCCTCTCATTGTGTTTACTTTGTATCATACAAATCCAGTGTTTGAGTCAAATTATTATTTTTTGTCATAATAATATAAAAGAATAATATTTTATTTATATTGTGCCCATTACATGTGAAATACGTTCATGGGCACATTACATCATTAGAAATAAATAAAAATAAATAAGATACATAGAAATAAATAAGATAATAAGATAAGTACAGTAATCATGATAAAAGAGAATATTTTTGTACTGTTGTACCAACTTGGCAGCCGCATACAAATTAACCAAATGTTCAACTATTCATTTTCAAATAATAATAATAATAATTATTATTATTATTATTATTATATAGCGCTTTTAACATGGATAACTTACAAAGCACTTTACAACTGATACAAATAAAATAATCGTAATCATAATCCAAATAATAAGTATAGAGTTAAAAATTCAAACAGCTCACTAACTGATTCGAGCAGCTTATTGGATCAAAATATTGCCAATTTGTATGTTTTGTCTGCTCCTCAGGATCTGAAATGCTGTGTTAATAGAGTAGTTGGATATGTTTGTTTGAGGTCCATGAAAACCAAGAATAGACAAACTTCCTGTCTGGTGACCTCGGCCGGTGACCTCAGAATAAGTATCAACATTACAGAAATTAGAAAAGTGGCCCAAAAATATTTTTCTTGAAAATAATAGATTTTTCAGAGATTTTTGAAGAATACTTGGTGATATCATTCCGGGTATATTTGCATCACAATCATAAATTATTCAACATTATGTTAAATTTCACTAAGTGAAATCTGCAATACCATCAAGAATGACATTCATGTACATGTATATACCGTGTATTTCTGAATGTGCAGAATTTTACACATGTTTCTTTAACTAGATTGGCAACTATATAATATCCAAATATTTAAAGATATTTATGTATCGTGCCTTCAAATGCGGTTTTAGCTGTGAAGGCAGGAAGGTCAATAGGACACTCAGTGTTCAAGAATACAACGACAGGAAATCTTAGTGTAGAGTTTCATTTGGATAGAATAATCATTCTGAATCTTTCCTATAATATGCTCAGTGTTTAGAAATGTATTTCTCCCCCCCCCCCCCCCCCCCCCCCCTCCTGTCCCCCTCCCCCTTCCCAGTGAGAGTCTGGCTACACAGCCTACCAAATCATGAATATTTTAAATGTCAGTCAGTCAATAATATTTCTGGTTTGCATTTATGATGTCATTGGTGCCCAATAACAAATTCCGTCAATAATAATTATTACTATTAGCTTATTTGTTTGTACCACCAACATGGCCCCTGCATCTTTGATTGATTGATTGCAAGCAATATGTTGTTAAGGCTTGGTGTACAATGTAGTTAAAAATGACTGACATAGTTATTTCTAGTTTTAACATTTCTTACAAGAATATCAAAGTTTATGCAAAATTGCAGTGTCCAATAGGAATCGACAATGGTTGCAAATACAAACATGATGACTTATCACTGGGTTTCATTATTAATAAGCTTATATTTAAGACTTTGGACAGAGAAATATTCATAAAGTACGACTTACCCAAAAGTGCCTAGAGTCCATCGTCAAATTGCATCACAGAACAAATCGATAAAGACAAAGAATAACAACATTACCTAATAAATCGATTTATAATCTGTAGAGTAATCAAGGATTATACAAAAAGAAAATATGCTTACGGGAGGGAGGACGAGCCATAAGCCAATAGCTCGATCATTGTACCATCGAAACCACGACGGTTGACAAAGAAGAAGCGGTAGCGATGGACCCATAATGAATATAGCTCCAAAGAATGAACTCAGGTAAAGAATAACGGTAAATAAAAGCCCTCCTAGTGGATTCCGTAGCATATTTGCTGATGTTATTCCTCAAATAAACGAATAAATCCACTTCAAATCGCCCTCCTCTCTTCGACGTGGATCGATTTTCGCGGTATACCTGACCGCAAGGGATTCTGGGTAAAATAGACGACCTCGGTGGCTTGTGGGATAGATCAGGGGATTAGAGTAGTCGTACTGACCGTCACCATGGAGGACATTTTCAGAGGTTTAATTATCTTCTTATTCAGTACAGTGCTAGCGATTTTGCTGTACGTTTTTATGCGTATCGTCACGAACAAGAACCGAGATGGCTTTCAACGAGTAACAATTAGTAACACTAATAGAGGCAAAGATGGCAGGCTTCAAAGACGACTTGGACCGCTGGAGAAAATATGGATACAGATGGGCAAGGGGTGTGGTAGTGGAAATGACATGACTGTGTTACTCATCAATTCGAAGGTTTCTCTCAACCCTGCTTTGGTCCAGAAAGCCTTGTGTTTGGTAAACCAGCGTTATCCCTTACTGCGAATGAAAGTCCACAAAAGTACGGTCGACGAATCTTTGTGGTTCAGAGAGATGGATGACCCGTCGAGAATTGCGTTTACAACTTTGGAAGATCACAGTGCCCGTGAATGGATACAAGTATTTGAACAAGAAAGTCGCGTGTCGTTTGACATATTTGATGGTCCCTTGTGGAGAGTGACGATGCTGAAAGAACATTATGACGAAGAACAGAAACAATATGAAAACAGTTTGATGTTCACTTTCCATCATATGATATGTGATGGTGGTGCCATCATGGCATTGTACGCACAGTTTCTGGAGTACCTGAATGGCTTGCAGCAAGACAAAGATGTCAAGGTAGAAAGTATGACTTTACTACCTCCTTGTAGCTACCTAATGCGCCAAAAACTTCAGCCATCCACTTTTGAGAAAGTTCTTTTCATTCTTCTGCCAACTTGGATGAAAATCAAAAGTCTGTTCGTCAAACCGGCCAAGAATCTGTTTATGAAAGTGTTTCCACCAACCATCATGCAAGACCCGTCCATTGTTAAGAGAACGAGCATCGTCCCAAAGGTGATAAAGGCAGAGTGGTTTTCCAAAATGATCAAGATTGGTAAACAACATAATTGCAAAGTTCATGCAATAATCACTGCTGCTACCCGTCTTGCAATGGCACAAATCTTGCAATCAGGCACAGGGAACTTGTTGCCAATTCCTTTGCACTTTGTGAGCAGTTTCAATGTTTCCCTGAGAAAAGATTGCCAGCCAGAGGTTGGAATGGATGAATTTGGTTCTTTTATATCTGTTGTATCAATGGATATTCCAACGCCATGTTCTCTGAAATGTACCCCAGTAGCTTTTTGGAAATTTGCACAAGAATGCAATGATGCTGTTCAGAAAAAGCTTGAAGCCAACGAACAGTATCAGATGCTGAAAATGTTTGAGAATGTTGATTTTCAGGCATTTTTCTCAACTATGATTTCTACCGACATCAGTAATGGTGGAAGGTTCAACAATGCATTCAACATTTCTAATCGAGGTCGGTTCACCATAGGTAATACCAGCAATAGTGTTCCCTTCCAGTTTGCAGGCACCTATTTTGCTATGGCAGAGCAACATATCGGCCCACCACTCTGCAACAACATCGTATCAGTAAATGGAGATTTATACTGGGGTCTGATCTACTTCCCAAACATCACTACAAAAAAGCAAGCAGAACAGTTTATTGAACTGTCACTGAGCATTTTGAGAGAAGCTTGCTCATCTGCTGACTGAATCAGCAGGAATTACGTCAGAGGTGCAGAAAAGCACAAGTATATACATGTACGTAGTACTGAAAGGAGTTTATAGTTTATACAGTTTATAGGCATCAATCCAGGGTTTTCAAAATACCAGTTATTTTATCTGAAACGGGTTGCGGAGCAGTGCATGTCCAGATTGTCTTCTAAAAGAGGCTGCACCAGCACAGTTGTCTCCTCTCTGAATGACTGGATGGTTGTTTGAGTAATAGCCCAACATTTTGAAGGCTAGTGGGTGGTCGAGTGGTTTTGTCTCATGCCTCTCACCACTGTGGTTCCTAGTTCAACTCCTGTACTACATGTACACGTGAATAGAGTTTGTTCGTTCTCTCAGTTGACACGTCTACATGACATAATTTGTCATCCACTGATGGCGTCAATCCAACCCAACAAGTCCACATTGGGGGGTTAAACAACCCAGGCATGATGAACCGCAAGCAGAAATGGTTCAATTTCTGCATAAAATATTACTTGCAAGCAAATGCAATGCATTTGGTACTCAGGTTTCCCTCCCTTCATCAAATTGAACTAGTGAGATGAGTGTTGGGTGTATAGAATGTATTTTTCTGTAATAATTTGAGAAGGATCTTTAATAAGATACTGTAGAATCCCGGTTATAGGCTCTCCTGGTTATAAGCCCCCCCCCCCCCCCCCCCCCAGTTATAAGCCCACATGTCTGCTAACCGATAAATTTCCTCCTGGTTATAAGCCTCCCCAGTTATAAGCTCCCTTCATTTACTCCTCCCCATACGGGGTACCATACAAATGTATACAGGAAACAATAATCAGGCAATTAGGTGTATGTAGCAAACGAGACCGATGGAGTCCAGCAGTATATGGTATCTGATTAAAACTAAAATGGTCATGATTATAAACATTGTTTTTTTAAATAGAATGGATTTCAGACATTTTCCCCCTCCAATTTATAAGCCCCTCCGGTTATAATCCCCCCCCCCCCCCCCCCGATTATAAGCCCACCACAAAATCCTTATGAGCCCAGGGCTTATAACCAGGATTCTGCAGTACATGTATGCAGTAAGTCTTAGCCCTCCATCATTGTTTGATTTGTAATATCCAGTAGAATTTCTATAGCTTGAATTTTTTTCTATATCATCATCTATATTTCTCTATTATTATTATTATTATCTGTATTTTATTATCTATTATATTATAACTGTATACTATTTTAGAGTTTTATATTTTGTATTCTGATTCACACTTACATTTATATGTAGTATAGGATTTTTATAAAATTATTAGCTAAGATATTGTACATGTGTATTTTTATATTTAGAATTTTATTCCTTGTCACACATCAAACCTTCATGTTCAAACTAGATGCTCTTCTAGCGTGAACTCGGGCTTCTTAATAAAAATAAATCTATTTTGATAGATTAAATGTGAAACCTAAAAGCTTATATTTATCGCCATACATAAGTAGTTTTAGCCCCAGGTTTTAGCCTATTACTTGCACAATTTAAAACAGAATTTCCACAGTCAACAATACCAGATCAGAGTGGGTATGTATAAATCAAATAACAAAAAATAATGGAAAAACATCTTTAGATTTTAGGGAATTATTTCAGAAACTACACGCTCCATGTAGCGCGCACTCGATGGGCTGAAAAAAGCCGCCGTAAAATGTTGTAAACCCGTTTTTTCTTCGACTTACGTAAGACATAATTCTCACCATGACTTCCATATTCGTTGATAGGTGTATTTTTACGAATACGTGATCACAGACGAAGCCGGGCTCTCAGCTTTTTAGACGTACTGTTAATCTACTGGGGTCACGACCCGGTTCATTATCAGGTCCTATCACGCCGTCAAGATACATGACACATACAACGTGAACAAGACTATTGTAAGACTATGATCAGTTATAATAAATAATCTTGGCATAACGAGATCTTTATATTCTGTTACGTGGATCTACCGCGAACGTCGTGTGCGTTTGTATGTGGAGTGAGCGTTTAGACTTGGCAGCATTCATGGCTTTCAGGGGCGGACCCAGGATTTTTTTTAGGAGGGGGTGCACCATCTTTCAGGAGGGGGTGCACCATTTATGACGTACACAAACTCCAGCACCAATAACGCAGTAGATATCAGCTCATTCAGGAGGGGTGCGTACCCCCTGCACCCCTCCCCTAGATCCGCCCCTGGCTTTACAATGCAACGGCAAGCTTACACAATTTATTTCCTCGACAAGATCTCAATGCATGTGCTCGCGATCGCGTGCGTATACGTAAGCATATTTACATTCGCACTACATTCGGCTTGTTCGTAGCGTCATCGGAGTCGTCCAGCGGTGTTGCGCATGAGAGGAATGCAGGTTTCGAGCACTCGGGCTACGCCCATCGAGTAAATAGTGCTCAACAGAATTAAATATAGACATCGCAGCGTGACTGAACAGTGTAAGTGTTTGGTCACTCGTTGCGTAACTCAGTAGATCATGCATGCGTAATTAGCATGTAAGTAGATTTATGAAGAATAATTTACTGTTGAGTGTTGTAAACCGACGGCCGTCTTTCACCTCATATGATTGGTTCCAACATGGCGGATTTCAAGTTGTTTTCTTTTTTATTCAACCAGGAGCCCTTTTCGGTGATTTTGTACATTGAATTGGTATGGCAAGCTCTTCGGCAATTAACCTATAATCAGTCTCATTCACAAGGCCAGCGGCCGGCACAGGGCGCATGCGCATTAGAAGACACTTCGCTGGCCGAAAGTAACGCAGGCTCTGGGGACGAGATTGGTTTGAGGTCAAAAACGACATAGTCTAGTCGATTCGACAGTCGATTCCAGGTCCAGTCGGATAGAAAGTGAGTCCGGGACTGGACTAAAGACGACGATTTTAAACTCGGGCCTTCCACAGGAAGCCCGAGTAATAAAGTTATGGGCTCTCCAATACATGGAAAAGAAAAACAATGGAAGAGAAAAAAAATATCATATACATGGCCCTTATACAAGCCACCGTACGATCACGTGTTCCAAACATCAGCAGTTTCTGCTATTATTACTTGTGCCCAGGCCGAAGGCCGGCGCACGAATCTAGGTTTCGAGACCGTATTTTTGTTGTTGTTGTTGGTCACCGTCGAGATATGGCCGGAATGAGACAACAAGTCTGGCCACAAGAAAGAATACAAAGCACAAACCAATCAGGGGAAGCACCGGAGGTCAAGGGGTAAAAATCTAAGTCTTTTCTCGTCTAAATTTAGATTGAAACAAGACGCTCTAGTAGCGTGAAGTCGGGCTATTAACGTTTTTACTGATATATACCGTAAAGTTCCGAAAGTTAGCCTCCTCCGCAGGCTAGTCTATAGCTCGGAATACTGAATATTGGTCCACAGCCCGGCCATACCAATCGTTATGACAATGACAGTTGCGTAACGAGGGACGGACTATTTGTCGGTGATCATAGATAAAGATCTCGAATCAGTACGTACTCGGTACGTCTTGAGGTTGCATAGGTCAGATGGTTCTGATAACGCCCATCGTTTGTTTTTGTTAAATATATTTAAGCTTACAGAGGCTTCAATAGCACTATACACGTAATGAAGTAATTATATGCTCAAACGGGTCAAATAGTTCGCTCTTGTTTATATGTTGGTGTCAGTTCCTAATATGCATTCGAGTCGGACTGGGAACGAGACCACTAGACTTATCGACACGCATCTCAACACGACGACCTCTTTCTTCGCAAACATTGTCGAAGGAAGGTTGTGTGGTGTCGTACCATTTGAACGAAGTATGTCTAATACGCTCATCGTGCATACAAACGCACACGCCGTTAGCGGTAGACCTACTAAAAGAGACAGTCGAGCGTTTTCGGACCAGGTCGTTCCGCGGACTCAAAATCATATCTGAAAAAGTCTTAAAGTCAAAATGTTATGAAATATCAAAAGCAAATGAGAAAACTGTGAACACAGTGTTTGGATGAAGTGTAAATAAATAGGTACCTCGGCTCGGTGTCTAAAAACCTCACAACTGTTCTCTTCACTGCGTGTATCAACTCACTTCGATTCATTCTATGACGTCATCATTGCGTCAGATTAGGGAACAATGAGTAATTAAATGTCATAAGTTCCCCAATAATAACAATAATGCTTGTAATAATGTATCATACCATTTCACATGCTCCAGCTATCAGTGATTTTTTACTTCCTAGCAGCATCTACAGATCACAAGCAAGGCAAACACTGAATTACATGCAATATGTATGGATATATTCATAGTCAACGATAAAGCTTCCTCAACCTTCCATTGTTTGTAATTTCAGACTAAACGTCCATCATGAGGGTGAGAAAATAATATAGTTTATACTTTATTCACAGATATAACGTGTCAGAGCACTACTGAAGTTGTTGACAATGACACCTAGATATTATAACTTTTATATACCTGGAGATCAACAGTACAGAGTAGCACAGATATAGGGACACTTATCATTGTTACTGCATCTACGTAATGTAGGGAGATAAAAAAAATACTGGACAAGACCAGCAAACACTACCCCATAGCTGGACAACTCTGTCAAAGAAATATTGGAGTTGGTGCTTTTGGATGCATGCCTATGATTGTAACAATAATTAACAATCTATTAACAGCATCTCTGAGGGGAAATGCTTAAGTCAATGTCTTCTATTCTTTGAACCGCTGTAAATTTGTGTTGAAGTAAACTCATAACACCGATAGATGTTTATCTTAATGCGGTTTAAAGTTGCTGAGTATTTTTAAATCGTTCAGTTGCACGAATGCCCAGAAATGTAGGAAACATACTTTGTGATGAATTTTCCAATTCTTCATCCTTAAATAGGGTCAGGGTTTTGACATCCCGGGGGCACAGGCAGATGTGAGGAGGGAGGAGATGACCACGTAAAATGGCAGTCCCGTCTATCTACAGCTCCATTACATTGTAACGGAGGGATGACGGGCATTCTATAAGACCTATAATCTAGCCGCATACCCCGTAGACAAGGCACTTTTGGGTTGCTGGAGGCCCATAGTGCGTCTTTCATTATGAACTCCATTTCAGAACGCAATTGCACCAGGGCACGAGTGCACTAACGCTCAATGAGCGTCTTGTTTTATCTAAGCTAACGGCAACCGCTATTTGCATTGAAATCGCAGCGCCACTTCAAAAGCCATAAAGCCTCAAGTTATGCAATTCCAAATTCACCCAGGTATATTCTGTGGAATTTGGAATTTGTGTCATGAATCCTAGCTCTTGGGATATCTGATCTTAATTTGAGGACAGGCCCATTGTCCGGGCCCCGTGCCTATTGGTTGTAGGTCATATACTGAAAGCCCCGAGGAAAGGAAGCTGACTCTCTAATTTAGCTGTTGATACTACACTACAATACAATGACTTATTTCTACACATGTTTGAAATCCAAACGATACTTGCAGCGCCAACCCACTCGTGGTTACTGTGGTTGAATTCAGCCTCAACCTTTTACCTTGTAAAAGAAATACGCCAAGAATGGAGCACTTTTTTAGTGCGGGTTTCATTATCTTATTCAGTACGATTTTGCTGTACGTTTTCATGCGTGTCGTCACGAACAAGAACCGAACCGATGCCGGCTTTCAACCTAGTAACACTAATAGAGGCGAAGAGGTCGATGGCAGGCTTCAAAGACGACTAATCGGATCGTTTGAGAAAGCATGGTTAATGATGGGCAAGGGATGTGGTAGTGGAAATGACATGACTGTGTTACTCATCAATTCGAAGGTTTCTCTAAACCCTGCTTTGGTCCAGAAAGCCTTGTGTTTGGTAAACCAGCGTTATCCCTTACTGCGAATAAAAGTCCACAAAAGTACGGTCGACGAATCTTTGTGGTACTTAGGAGAGATGGATGACCCATCGAGAATTGCGTTTACAACATTGGAAGATCACAGCGCCCGTGAATGGATACAAGTATTTGAACAAGAAAGTCGCGTGTCGTTTGACTTATTTGATGGTCCCTTGTGGAGAGTGACGATGCTGAAAGAACATTATGACGAAGAACAGAAACAATATGAAAACAGTTTGATGTTCACTTTCCACCATATGATATGTGATGGTGCTTCCATCATGGCATTGTACGCACAGTTTCTAGAGTACCTGAATGACTTGCAGCAAGACAAAGATGTCAAGGTAGAAAGTATGACTTTACTACCTCCTTGTAGCTACCTAATGCGCCAAAAACTTCAGCCATCCACTTTTGAGAAAGTTCTTTTCATTCTTCTGCCAACTTGGATGAAAATCAAAAGTCTGTTCATCAAACCGGCCAAGAATCTGTTTATGAAAGTGTTTCCACCAACCATCATGCAAGACCCTTCCATTGTTAAGAGAACGAGCATCATCCCAAAGGTGATAAAGGCAAAGTGGTTTTCCAAAATGATCAAGATTGGTAAACAACATAATTGCAAAGTTCATGCAATAATCACTGCTGCTACCCGTCTTGCAATGGCACAAATCTTGCAATCAGGCACAGGGAACTTGTTGCCAATTCCTTTGCACTTTGAGAGCATTTTCAGTGTTTCCATGAGAAAAGATTGCCAGCCAGAGGTTGGAATGGATGAATTTGGTCCCTTTGCATCTGTTGTATCAATGGATATTCCAACACCTTTGAAACTTACCCCAGTAGCTTTTTGGAAATTTGCGCAAGAATGCAATGATGCCGTTCAGAAAAAGCTTGAAGCCAACGAACAGTATCAGTTTCATAAAATGTGTGAGAATGTTGATATTCGGGCACTTTTCTCAAGCGCTTTACTCAAATCTACAGACATCAGTAATGGTGGAAGGTTCAACAGCATATTCAACATTTCTAATCGAGGTCGGTTTACCATAGTAATACCATGATCACCTCGGTTTTCATTGTTCCACGAGGGACATTTAACATCGAACATCCCTCGCGAAAGCTCTAAGTCAAGCATCGCTCATGCATAGTAATGAGGGAAATTTAGACTAAATCTCCCTCATGAATACAATCATGAGGGAAATTTAGACTAAATGTCCCTCATGATTATATTCATGAGGGACATTTAGACTAAATATCCCTCATTACTATGCATGAGGATGCAAGTCAGTCCCTCATATACACCAGGTGTACACACAATCATTGGGACCCAAGAGCAAACCGAATAGTACTTAATCGCTCCTCTACTTATGATGACTCGATCATTCAAGACGTGTGGGATGTGTGAAACTCAAAATACAGTGGTATTTTGATATCCACAACATC
This sequence comes from Actinostola sp. cb2023, assembly GCA_033675265.1. NCBI lineage: Eukaryota > Metazoa > Cnidaria > Anthozoa > Actiniaria > Actinostolidae > Actinostola > Actinostola sp. cb2023. The sequence goes on from JAUJYZ010000379.1 coordinate 23,811, forward strand.
GTTAACGCATGCGCAATAGAAGGAAATGCACAAAAGTCGAATTCAAAGGATATTTTATTATAGCTATTTCTGTTATTTGTTCACACAATGAAATATTATATTAGTTGGCACTTTCCTCTTTTTCTGTATGTGCTTTTTAATGTTTTGAGGAACCGTATTCTCCCTTACTTGCTCCACTTCGTCATCTCTCACAAAAGTAAACCGACCTTCCGCCATTTCTGATCTGTTTACCTTCAGGTACTCCTTACTATAACTAATTTATACTCTTTTATTGTGTAAATGAAACAAAGATGTGCAACATGCATGAAGCATTCCCCAGAGTACAGTCTAATCAAGAAGTCTTTCACAAAACACTATAATATATTCTCCTTTGCACCGGTTAACTCAAGCCTGTATTTTTGTCCATTTCCTCGGTGATCATGGTATTACAAACTAATACCATGGCTTCTTCGGGATATTAGTGATTAAATGTCCCTCAGCCTCGGGAAGTTTAGTAAAAGTCCCTCGCCCGGAGGCTCGGGACTTCCACTAAACTTCCCTCGGCTTCGGGGACATTTAATCACTAATATCCCTCAGTGCCATGGTATTACTTATAAGTAATATTAGCAATAGTGTCCCCTTCCAGTTTGCAGGCACCTATTTTGGTGTGGCAGAGCAACATATCGGCCCACCACTCTGCAACAACATCGTATCAGTAAATGGAGATTTATACTGGGGTCTGATCTACTTCCCAAACATCACTACAAAAAAGCAAGCAGAACAGTTTGTTGAACTGTCACTGAGCATTTTGAGAGAAGCTTGCTCATCTGCTGACTGAATCAGCAGGAATGACTTCAGAGGTGCAGAAAAGCACAAGTACTTACGTAGCATTGAATGCAGGAACAGTTTATAGGCATCAATCCATGGCCATGCAGGAGTTTCAACATCCCAGGCAGAGTTGCATGTACACATTATGTTCTATAATGAGAGGCTGCACACCAGTAGTTGCCTACGGCTCTGAATGACTGGATGGGTGTTTTTAGAACGTTGGACTTGAACGGAAGTCTTGATTTCGTCCCTTGGAATTCGAAATGGTCCAGCTGTGCTGGATCAGTCCAGTCCATGTTATACATAGCTGGGGCGGATCCTGGATTTTGTACACTGGATACCAGAGGACCCAGGGTATGGATTTTGCCCAGAGTACAACCCATAATATCAAATCGAATTATCAAGGACCCTTTCCGACCTTTTTCTGCCTTGATCTACTGTGATTGGTGGACAGCCTTCGCGTGCACGCTATTTGCCAGGACGAATACTATAGTCTGGACATACCCTATTAGGAACTCATGACCCTCTCCCCATATGCCCAACTAGATATCCTAACTAAGACAATAAGGACAAATTAGATACCCTATCCAAGACTGCGGAGCTCGTAAACCAAGCCCTATCGGGCACCGCGTTGCAACTATTCCAGTGAGAATGAGATTCACCTTCAAATACTGCAATTCACTTAGGGGGTTAACGTTCGATTGCAGTTTAGGGGGTTCGGCCAAATCCCCCTAGATCCACCACAGCGTAGTCACCATCCTTCATTGTCACTCAGACCCCGTCCAGTACTAAAACGCTGAGCTGATTGTCTTCGATTCCCTTGAGGATATAATAGAATAATAATTTAATATTTATATTGCGCGTGTTACATAGGAAGATGCTTACACGCGCATTACAAAGTATTGCACTAACAATATACAAAAGTCACTCGAATGAGTGAATGTGTCTACTGCAAAATATGCTATTTGAGAAGAGTTCCCATATATACCCTGTATAGGCGAAACGTCTAGGCAAACGCGATCTGTCACGTCTTTTCTCTTTCTTTTGCTAACAATATAGTGACATTTCACTAGCTAATTTCGACAGATATGAAGTAGTTCCGGTAAACTCGATGACATAGTGTCTACAGCTGGTTCTCAGCAGTAAACACAAAAACGATGCGTTTTCAAACGAAAACGGAGTAGTGTGGATGGGGTCTCAGCCCAGCCCAAATTGCGATTTGTACAGAAAAAATGCCTATAAATGCAATTTTAGATGAAACAACATTTTGAACCTCGGGCATTCCCCACAGGAAGCCCGAGTAATAACCTTCTATGTCATCTATAGAGTCCTTTTCGTATGAGTGGGAAATCTACGGCACGGAGTTGCGGTCACGGTATGGAATCGAAGACATTGTATTCAACCAATCACAGCGCGCAAAAGCATTGCTCAACCAATCAGAATGCTTGGACACGGCACGGTCACGGCACGGTAGAGCAGATTTCGTATGACTGCGAAAACCCACGTCGGCGCACGGCACGGCACGGCACGGTCACGGCACGGATTCATTCGAAATCCTTAATCATCACGGTCACGGCACGTCCGTGCCGTAAGTTTTTCACAGTCATACGAAATCTGCTCTAACGTCACTGCAAGTCCTTTTTTTTGTACCATATGCTAAAACATCGTTTGTACTGCACGGTACGAACCGTACCGTAACTACTTCCCACTCATACGAAAAGGATTCTATTTCTAATATTTCTATAATGTAAATGGCAACTGTAGCTAGTTTTCTAGTTCATTGATGAACTCGTCAACGGAGCCGTCAAAAAGAGCAAACCTTGGCAAATCTTCCTCCATGTTAACAGAAAACCGGCGAAGTTCGGTTTCTCCGTACGACTTTTTTCACTAATAGTGGATTTTCATCGTTCGCCATTCTGATTGGACGTACGATGTTTTTTCGAATTCACTGGGGAGATTTCATCGTTCGCATTTCTGATTGGCTGTTTAAATTTCAGTATCATTTCTATGCGACGTGCGGTTTTCAGTGAATAAATCTCAGTAAGTATGAAATAAAGTTAAGTACTCTTTTTCACGGTGTTATAGATTTCCTTCAACCTTTATATTTTTATATTATATTATCTAACTGTAAACTATTTTAGAGCTTTAGCTTTATATATTTTGTATTATGATTTGCATTTATATATAGTATAGGATTTTTATAAAATAATTAAGCTAAGATATTGTACATTGTACGTGTGTATTTGTATATTTAGAATTTTATTCCTTGTCACACATCGAGGCTTCCGGCTCATAGCTAGTCCCCTTTGCAGCCATCAGGGATACTCTCAGGTATAAGTACTAGAGTACTAGAGTACTAGAAGCGATTTTCATCGTTTAAACAAACAAGTATATTCGTTCCCATTGTCTTTGTTCCCTAAGGGAGTTACTTAATTGTACATTTCAGCATAAATAAGTTGCATTTGAAACTATTGAACCGTAGTTGTACCTGAAGATGGTTTGAATAAATCGAAAACGTTCGTCAATTATTGTCTCTACCATTTGCCCATATTTACAATCTCCGGTATAAGTTTATATCGTTTTCTCAATCTGGCAAAACAGTTGATGGGCAAGCTTCTCTCAAAATGCTCAGCGACAGTTCAATAAACTGTTCTGCTTGCTTTTTTGTAGTGATGTTTGGGTAGTAGATCAGACCCCAGTATAAATCTCCATTTACAGTGAATAAGTTATTACAGAATGCTGGACCCACATTATGCTCTGAGGTTGCAAAGTAGGTACCTGCAAACTTAATGGGGCAATTTTCACTGACACCAGCAACAGTGAATTTGCCCACATTAGAAATATTGAATGTTGAGTCATACCGATTGCCATTACTGATTTCTGCAGACTTTTTCAAACTTGAAGAAAAAGCTTTAGCTTTGGTATTTGCAAACATTTTTAGCAGCTGATACTGTTCCTTCGCTTTGAGCTTCTTGTGAACAATATCATTGCATTCTTGTGCAAATTTCCAAAAAGCTACTGGGGTAAGTTTCAAAGGTGTTGGAATATCCATTGATACAACAGATATAAAAGAACCAAATTCATCCATTCCAACCTCTGGCGGGCAATCTTTTCTCATGGAAACATTGAAACTGCTCTCAAAGTGCAAAGGAATTGGCAACAAGTTCCCTGTGCCTGATTGCAAGATTTGTGCCATTGCAAGACGAGTAGCAGCAGTGATTATTGCATGAACTTTGCAATTATGTTGTTTACCAATCTTGATCATTTTGGAAAACCACTCTGCCTTTATCACCTTTGGGATGATGCTCGTTCTCTTAACAATGGAAGGGTCTTGCATGATGGTTGGTGGAAACACTTTCATAAACAGATTCTTGGCCGGTTTGATGAACAGACTTTTGATTTTCATCCAAGTTGGCAGAAGAATGAAAAGAACTTTCTCAAAAGTGGATGGCTGAAGTTTTTGGCGCATTAGGTAGCTACAAGGAGGTAGTAAAGTCATACTTTCTACCTTGACATCTTTGTCTTGCTGCAAGCCATTCAGGTACTCTAGAAACTGTGCGTACAATGCCATGATAGAAGCACCATCACATATCATATGGTGGAAAGTGAACATCAAACTGTTTTCATATTGTCGGCTGTGTTCTTCGTCATAATGTTCTTTCAGCATCGTCACTCTCCACAAGGGACCATCAAATAAGTCAAACGACACGCGACTTTCTTGTTCAAATACTTGTATCCATTCACGGGCACTGTGATCTTCCAAAGTTGTAAACGCAATTCTCGACGGGTGATCGGCATCTCTCTGAACCACAAAGATTCGTCGACCGTACTTTTGTGGACTTTCATTCGCAGTAAGGGATAACGCTGGTTTACCAAACACAAGGCTTTCTGGACCAAAGTAGGGGTTAGAGAAACCTTCGAATTGATGAGTAACACAGTCATGACAGTGCCAGATCCAGCACATAATGAGGATTCCAAAAACCATGAAATCTCAAATGGTCCAATTCTTCTTTCAAGTCTGCCATCTTTGCCACGTATAGGTTCAAAGTCCCCTTGATTCTTCTTCTTACGAAAAACGTTACGTAAGAAAGTGTACAGCAAAAGACTAAACACTGTGGTAAAGATAAAACCACAGATATAACTGAAAAATCTTTCCATGCCGAATGATTTCTCTTCAGATTGCGGCGGATGGTAAAAAAATAGCAGGCGTTGCTCACCGTTTTCCACAGGTTGCCCACCAATGAAATTGGGTAAAAAGAAATAAATGGGAAAAAATGGAATTAGGAACTGAGTGAACTTTTCAAGTCGTTCGCGTCCAAACTGCATGTTTGACTCCTGCATGAGAGGATTTCTGGCCTCTTTTTTCATGTCAGAAGGCAGGACGGGGAAAGGGGGCATGAAATAGGATAAAAGACACTTGATGTACCACCAAGGAGCCCATTATACTGAAGATGTAACTGTACATTTTTAGAATACAGTGGAACCTCTCCTCACGGACAGTCGCCTTACGGACACCGACACGGACACCTCTATATTACGGACACCTGTATATTACGGACACCTCTATATTACGGACACCTCTATATTACGGACACCTCTATATTACGGACACCTCTATATTACGGACACCTCTATATTACGGACACCTCTATATTACGGACACCTCTATATTTAATACGGACTGGCCTCTACATGAGATTACGGACTGGCCTCTATATTACGGACACCTCTATATTACGGACTGGCCTCTATATTACGGACACCTCTATATTACGGACACCTCTATATTACGGACACCTCTATATTACGGACACCTCTATATTACGGACACCTCTATATTACGGACACCTCTATATTACGGACACCTCTATATTACGGACACCTCTATATTACGGACACCTCTATATTTAATATAGCTTGCGGATACAGCCCCTTTTTTACGTTCGCCACAGGGATCTCCCAAAAGAAGCGTCTGTGTTGTGAGGGCAACATTCCTGTACTATGACGTCATTTTTGACCCGATTCTGGTCAAAGAAGCTGTTTGGTTAGCTTGCTGGTAATCGCATTATTTGCATAAATTAAGCTCACCGAAATCAGAACGATCAGAACAAATATTACAATGTCGAGCGTAAAAAAGCGGCTGTATCCGCAGGCTATATTTAATACGGACTGGCCTCTATATTACGGACTGGCCTCTATATTACGGGCATATAATTAGGTCCCGGAAAAATCATCACCGTACATTCTTTGTAGTATCGTCTCAAAATAATGGTGCAAAATGTATTAGTATTTCATCGAATTTGTCAATCACTTGATTCTAAATTGAACAAGAAAACGTAGAATGACCTTTTTAAACCATTTTCAATAAAGACTAAAGAGAAAATGAGTTTTTTAAAGTAAAAACAGAGTGTAATTGCGTGATATTACCATAGGCAGCCCAACCATTGCTTTTGAGGCTACTAAATAATAAATATAAATACATTTATATTCGCGCGTCTTTTTTTTGATGGGCTTCCATGCGGTAGAGCGCGCACGCGCGCGCAATACTTATTATATTGGGCTTCCTGTGTTGAGTAAGGTATAATGTTGGTATAAACTTGAAAGAGGGAACCGTGAACGAAAATGCTGTAGGTATACGTAGGATCTGTAAAAGATCTAATCAGCTATACATATGGCAAATAATGTTGGGCTCCCTGTGCGCGTCCTGCGGGACGCGCCCGCAGTAATGTGTACTGCGGGACGCGTGGGATGCGCACAGGGATCCCAATGCAACATCATACATTTCTATGCACAGGGATCCCAACATCATACATTTCTATGCACAGGGAGAACCCAACATAATACGTATATATTGCGCGCGCGCTCTACCACAGGAATCCCATCAAAAAAGACGCAAATATCATTTATTTTTATTTAATTCATTATTTAGTAGCCTCAAAAGGAATGGTTGGTCTGCCTGTGATATTACGCGCGCTTTTAGGAGAATTTCGCTTTCAATCAATGACAACTAACCAGTATTTCCCTTTTTTCGTGCCATTTTGTTACAATTGCGATACAAAACTAAACGCGATTTTGAGACGGCATCTGATCGGGTTATAATAACGGCGTTGGGAGAAAATATATTCTAGGTATTGGTTCCGTCGCTACGCGACTCCGAATATATTTTCTCCCAACTAGCCGTCATTATAAACCGATATTTGGTCCCGGCAAAATCATCACCATACATTCTTTGTAAAAATAACCTCTATATTACGGACACCTCTAGAGTGCAAACCAGTATGTCCGTGAAATAGTACTATTACTAAAAAGTACTAAATAGTGTTATCTCTATTGTTTTCTATTGTTTCATCAGTGCTATTTAGTACTAATTAGTTAGTATTGTTTCACGGACATATGGCTTGCACTCTATATTACCGACACTTTTTTTCTGGTCCTTCGGTAGGAGGATCCACTCGATCCACTGTAGTTTAAAAACCTAAGGGTAGAGAGGGTCGGGAATCTGTGTTACTCTATTGCGCAAGATTCGTTCCAGTCTCCTTCTCCTTCCTTTACACATTTCAAGATGGCGAACACGAGCCAAGAGAACCAAAGTGAATCATCAGAAGGCTCTCCTGCTCCTGTTGCCACGACAGAGGACAATCCCGTAGTTGAACAACAACCAGAACAGCAGCAGCAACAATCTCCATGGAAAGGAATTCTGTTCAATATCTTTATTTTCTGGTTAATCTCGAATTTATTTCGGGGAAAACAACAACCGACCAGCAACACTCCTGCATTTCAGCCGGCAACTAATTTGTTTAAAGGCAGTGATTATATGGTGAGTACAGGGATAAAAGAAAGAACAAACCAGGTGCTTTGTAAATCTCTATTTAGATGTCTTTTATAGAAGATCTTTTGTGGTCTAGTTGTGGATTAAAAGAATTGCGTGCGTGTTTAAACCACGTGATGGCGATGTTCGGTCGCTTTTCGTGACTTGCTTTACCTATGGAAAGAAAATTAGTCACTTCTGTTGAAAGAATCGAACTTTATTTAATGAAATCATTTGTTTTAACGTGAACTAAGTCCCGCTAAATAGTTTGAATGAAGTTTTAAGTAAAATCCCTCGTAATTGTACGCATACACGCACTAAACTTACCGTAAATGCTCGATTAAGCGCCCTGCTTCCAATAAGCGTCCCCTCGAATAAGCGCCCTCCTAGAGGTCTAAGCATTTTATAAGTGCCCCCCTTCCAATAAGCGCCCCCTCCTTCCAATAAGCACCCCCCTCCCCCTAAAAGAAATGCAGAAACAACTCTCTTGTATTATTTAATAAAATAAAACTTTACCGATAAATAAACAGAAACACGGTATACCGTATGTCAATACCGTATATTTACAGTATACCAGTATACAGTATACAGTTTACCAAGTACTGCACGGTACATGTTTACTATTTTTATTCACTCTATACACCTATTTCAAAAAACGTTGGCATCTGAAATCTGAATCTGAAATCTGAATCTGCACAATAATAATAAAGTTATTGTGCATTACAATCCCTCTCGGTCTCAGATTTCAGATTCAGATTTCAGATGCCAAAGTTTTTTGAAATAGGTGTATGTATGCTACAGTACCGTATATAAGAAAACATTGAGTTCAACATCTGAGAAAAGAAATAAGCGCCCTGCTTCCAATAAGCGCCCCCCTCGAATAAGTGCCTCCCCTAGAGGTCTAAAAAAAAATGTTAGCGCCCGGGGTGCTAAATCGAGCATTTATGGTAATTACTTTTCTAACCGACAAGAAACACTGGAAATGAGGAAGAAGATATGCTTTAGCTTCTGTGGTTGTTGTTTTATGATGTGATATGCCATTTATATTGTACATGGTACATGCATATTCATAAATACATGTACTCTAGAGCCAGTAGAGAGGTCTGATGTGACTAATAGAGTCATTTTCGTATGAGTGGGAAACCTACGGCAAAGCGTTACGGTCACGGTACGGAATTGAACACATTGTATTCAACCAATCACAACGCGCAAAATCATTTCTCAACCAATCAGAAAGCTTGGATACCACACGATGATGGCACGATACGGTCACGACACAGCATGAACCGTATCGTAACTACTTCCCACTCATACAAAAATGACTCTATGTACATGTATGTAATCTATGGCTACAGTAATCGTCATTTAAAGGAATGGGTTACTCGTTACAGATTTAGCAAGAATATTCTAACAATCAAATCTAATTGATGTACATGTATCTACGTTTATCACCTTGCCATCTGGTGTAGTGTTGGTTCGGTAGTATCGTCGTGTACAGGTTAACCAACTATATGTAATATGTTTTCCAATCACATGAGTGGGACTTAGAAATTGTTGAGGATTTTTGTTCTCCTCACTTAGTCAAACATTTAGTCAAGAGTTGAACGATGCACAGCTGGCACCAAGCAATCATTTCAATGCCTAACCCTACCATTCCACTACGCCTAACCCACTGAGCCACGAAGGCAATTCGGTTGGTTGCGACCCTTTTTTTTGTTATATTTAAACAATGTGTCATCTCCAAATGTATATGCTATTGTAAATGTACGTAGAGGGTACGACTACGTGTACTAGCTGAATGAATTTGAATAAACAAATTTGAATAGTCATTCCCCTGAGGGAACAGGGGGAGGTGGTATGGGGGAGGTGTATGGGGGATGGGGGAGTTGGGATTCAACAAAACTTTATTCTGGTAAAAAATATACAACAAACGCATCAAATATGCATTTTTATACAGTTGTTTGTGAGGCGGCACAGGATACGCGAATTCGAACAAAGGTAGAATGTTAATCCACTTACGTATACTGAACAATTAAACTTTTAGAGTAGGTCTACCGCTAACGGCGTGTGCATTTGTATGTGAGATGAGCGTATTAGACATACTTCGTTTAAATGGTTTTTTCTCACGATCGCAAGACGACATAACTCCCTTCGACAAGGTTTGCGAAGAAAGGGAACGTCGTGTTGAGATGCGTGTTGATAAACCATGTGGTCTCATTCCCAGTCTCACTCGATTGCAGATTCGTGACTTGTACCGACAAAAAAAAAGCATTTGTGTTTTTAGAGTGATAATAAACTACTCTGTTAATCAGAATGAGTGTGTTTCTTTGCAGGACCTCTATGTTTATTTATCTGAGAAAAGTTTCATGGAACCACAAGATTTCAGTGACGAAAGTCTGTTAATTTGGAGTGAAAAGGGACTGCAGTTTGGTAACTGGACGTGTGGTGAAAACGCAGATGGTAGTTATGCATTCAGTACCAAGCTCACAGCATCTCAGGTACACTGTTCTGCATTGAACTATATACATATAGTCGTTTTCGTATGAAGTAGTTACGATACAGTTCATTCGTACCGTACCGTGATGATATTGTGCCATGATCGTGCAGTACCAAGCATTCTGATTGGTTGAGCGATGATTTTGCATGCTGTGATTGGTTGAATACAATGTCTTTGATTCCGTACATTCCGGCATGCGACATAACCTTGTTTATAGGCATCCTCTTCAAAGTCGATGGTACTTCTGGATTTTCAAGAGTGCACTATTTTCATCTATGCCTATTGAAAAGCTTTTTATAACATTATAAAAATATTTATTGACATTTGATGGTTTTGTTTTTATTCCAGGAATTAATGAATAATGGCTCCCTCTATGCACACGTTTATATTACAAGACCAAACAGATCACCTAATCCCAAGTCACCCAAGTATAAAAGACTAGATGTAGTCAATAGAACCAAGCGTAAGTTATTCAACCCATTTTTTATATTTCATTTATTTATATTTCATTTCATAAATCGTAACATTTCCATGACACGAATGTCGTGCAGCGATGTGCTAAGTACATCAATTAATAATAAGCAAGTGCAGGTGTAGATACAAAAAGAATGATGGTAACTTGATTAAATTAATAAAATGAACGAACTCTAGAAATGGTGAACGATAACATTTCAGAGACTTCGAAGAACTGTACGTAAAATAAATGCTAATGGCGGGCGGCATTGATCAACTCGTGATCAACATATCGGCAGGGGTTAGGATAGGCACGCGCCTTGCGCCATTTGCGCTAAAAAATCGTAAATGGCCCGTAAAAAAATCATGATACGCGCCCAACATATAGGGCTTCTGAAAACATAATTTGTAAAACAGGCACACAATGGGAATAAAATTAAAGAATCAATTTGATAAAATATCACTTAAAGCTTTAAAATGTGCATATAGACGTCATTTTCAGGTGGATTAGAGTGGTTTTCCTTTCAAAACGCGATAGTAAAAAAACGATGTCCAAGGCATTCCTTGCATTATCGAGCATTGGGAGTTGGCACTAGTTTCGTTCTTACATCGTTTCCTATTGGTACAGAATTGGCCACTCAAAATTGTTGATACATACAATGTAGTCTTACATGAAGTGCTGACCCAAATTTACGTGAAGAGATGTCTTGTGAAGATTGAAGTAATTCGAAAACAACATAATTTCCGTGCATAATTATTTGAAGCCACACTTTTTTTTAATCTTTTTTCACCTTCACCTTCAGTTTCATTTGTCTTTTCTGCCTTTTTAATCTCCTGCCACTTTTAATACTATGTACATTCTTTCTTTTTTCTTTGTTAAATGCTTGTTATCTATGATTTCACCTTTACATCCACTGGTCTACATACTTTCCACCTGTTCTTTCTCCAGATCTGGCTCTTTCTCAGTAATTGTCCCTTTCATTACTTTTTCACCCTAAGCCTTATGTATCCTGTACAGTTCCACATTGTTATCCTTTTATTCTGTCATCCATTTCTCCATTTCTCTAGTTTCTCCACATACATATATTCTACTTCTTTCTCCTATTTACCTCACCTTCTTTATCTTCTTTCTTTTTAATTTATTCCTCCTCTTACATATTTCACCTTTCCTTTATTTCACTTCCGTTCTTTGTTCTTTGATTATTTTTATCTATTCATTCACCTTTCCCTCCAGCTCTAACTCTGTTCACTTTACCTACTTCCATTCACCCTTCATTTTTTCCATTAAAAATCTCTCGATCACCTCCTCCCCCCAGCCCCTCACTCATAAATTTACACCTTCATCCATTTGCTTTTCTTCTATATCCTATCTTTCCTTTTCAACATTCTCTCCCCATCCTCTTCTCCTAGCCCCCCGCTCATAAAATCACACTCCCATCCATCCACTTTTCTTCCGTATCCCAGCCTTCCTTTTCAACATTCGCTCTCCTCTCCCTCTAGCCCCTCACTCATAAATTCACACCCTCATCCATTCGCTTTTCTTCCATATCCCGGCTCTCCCCCACTCATAAATTTACACTCATCCATTTCCCTTTTTTTCCATATCACATTATCCTGCGATGGTCTGAATACCCTGCTAGCTCTATTGTTCTGGAATAGCCAGTCGATTATCAAAAAAGGTTATGAAGTGTCCCCAAGTTTGAAAAAATGGCCCTTAACTTTCTAAAGTTTAGGGCCATTGGCACTTTGCTGTTTTTGTCTATCCTAACCCCTGTATCGGCTATCTTTCTTCTCTCTGGGCTTCCTGTGACCCGGATGGACTGGAACTTCTAACCCGAATCAATGGGTATTTTAAGACTTAGTAATAAATGTATCCAGGTCTCCATTCTTTGATAGTCCTCATGAAAAAACTATATTTGTAGGTATTGCTATTTATGAAACATTTAGGATGAAAAGATTGAGTAACTCTACTTTATTGATAAGGAAATAATTCATTAATTTGGATTTTCTCTCTCTCTAGAATTGACTGTCTTTAAGAAACAAAGAATCAGCAATACAGTCAATCTACTGACAGGTCAGACTGATGGAAAGAAGATGGAGGTAATGAAAACACCAAGAATTATAGACAGTATTGAATAACAAACCTTGTTCCCAGGGCAGGATGTCTGTAAGACCACAGGGAGCCCAAACCTTGTTCCCAGGGCAGGATTTCTGTAGGACCACAGGGAGCCCAAACCTTGTTCCCAGGGCAGGATGTCTGTAAGACCACAGGGAGCCCAAACCTTGTTCCCAGGGCAGGATGTCTGTAAGACCACAGGGAGCCCAAACCTTGTTCCCAGGGCAGGATGTCTGTAAGACCACAGGGAGCCCAAACCTTGTTCCCAGGGCAGGATGTCTGTAAGACCACAGGGAGCCCAAACCTTGTTCCCAGGGCAGGATGTCTGTAAGACCACAGGGAGCCCAAACCTTGTTACCAGGGCAGGATGTCTGTAAGACCACAGGGAGCCCAAACCTTGTTACCAGGGCAGGATGTCTGTAAGACCACAGGGAGCCCAAACCTTGTTACCAGGGCAGGATGTCTGTAAGACCACAGGGAGCCCAAACCTTGTTATCAGGGCAGGATGTCTGTAAGACCACAGGGAGCCCAAACCTTGTTACCAGGACAGGATGTCTGTAAGACCACAGGGAGCCCAAACCTTGTTCCCAGGATATGATGTCTGTAAGACCACAGGGAGCCCAAACCTTGTTCCCAGGGCATGATGTCTGTAAGACCACAGGGAGCCCAAACCTTGTTCCCAGGGCATGATGTCTGTAAGACCACAGGAAGCCCAAATTATTTCTAATCAATTAATGTAACATTTGAATTTAAGGCTTTCGAAAATAAATCTGAGTATATTATCAATTATTGGCATCCAAATCTGACAATCAATATGATGGATGACCAAACCCCTTGGACCCCTGGTGCAGTGCCACCACCAATGGATGAGTGTAAGTACATGTTTAATCAAGTAAACAGTTATTGTAGTTTTCACAGGACTTAGAAAGACCTGTCATTGCAAGTGAACGAGCAATACATGAGGGGGGAGGGGTGGTTATTTAATAATATTTTTTACCTCTGGGGGTGGGGGTACTAAATTGAAGGGGTAGGTGGATGTTTCTTTGATGCTGGGTGCTAATTTGAGCATTTCTGGTATCTCAAATGTACTGTATTATTTTACTGAATTTCACTCTTCTGGGTACAGTACATGTCCATGAAATGTTCCATTGTATCCTATAACTAATAAGATCAGTATTATAGATATGCTTACATTATTGTTATTACAGTACACGTCCATGAAATGTTCCATTGTATCCTATAAGATCAGTGTTAGAGATACATGCTGTTTGTTTTTGTTTGCAGTTATAATATTTGACAGTATAACAAATGGTTACTTCCCACTTCTGTACCTGAATAACTACTGGAATTTGGGCAGTGACTACATGCCAATTAATGAGACAACCCCGTAAGTATATTGTGTACTGAAAATGTTAATTGTAAGATAACAGTTTAGAGACATACCTCTAGACACCTGTATTTTGTTAGGACAGACACCTTTTATTGGTCTGTAGGGCACTATTATATGGGTTCACACCAGGCAGTGTAAGTGTGTTTTCATACCAAGTGAACTTATAAAATAACTATGATATAATATAACATGCACTATGATTGGCCAAAAGATACGTATGGTACGATACGTATGGTACGGTACGTACACTACGGTACGTGCAGTACAGTACGTGCAGTACGGAACATCATGTAGTACGCCCTGTTTTTTCAGTCATTTACTATGGGCTATCTCGAATTCGGTTATCTCAAACTCCCCGCTATCTCGAACTATTTTGGGTTCCCTTGACCCAAATCAACCCCGGTTATCTCGAACTCTAATGATAAAGTCGATGAACAAACAGCAGAAAGTGTCACAACACAGTTCGTTGGAAGCCAAAAACATCAATTGAACTTTAATTGTTCAGTATACGTAAGTGGATTAACATTCTACCTTTGTTCGAATTCGTGTATCCTGTGCCGCTTCACAAACAACTGTATCAAAATGCATATTTGATGCATTTGTTGTATATTTTTTCAAACAAAATTGTATGATATACAACTTTAGCTGTATTTGAAACTATGTTTAAGGAATGGTCAACGCTTAGCGTGCATCCATCGAGTTATGGAGCACGCGGGAATTTGGGAGAGCACGAGAGAAGTACGCCTCGAGCAACTCTAGCTTCATGAGTGCTCTCCCAAATTCCCAAGTGCTGCATAACTCGATGGACGCACAGCTAAAGCGTTGACCATTTCTTTTATAACATAGTCACGGCAATTTCAAATGAAACAATTTGATTTTCCGATTGATTTCAGAGTGCGCGCGCTATGACGTGTGTCCGTGGCCGTAGCGTGTGTCCATGGGCTTACGGCCACACGCTAACCAACCAATCAGAGCGCACGTTATTTCATACCTATGTTATAATAAATATTAATGAAAATATCAGTGAAATGACACTGACCCGGTTATCTCGAACCCCCGCTATCTCGAACTAATTTTCCTTTCCCTTCAGAGTTCGAGATAGCGGGGTTCTACTGTAATTGCTTTTCACGCCCAAGTTTACTTGATGTTCTTATGATGCCCAGTGTGAACCTGCCTGTTATATTTGTGTACATGTATCTTTGTACTATAGTCACATCAATAAGCCATCAGTAAGAGCAGACAGTTGTACTAATTTCCATGCACTGTCCAACAGAGAGCTTGACTTGCATCTAGTTTACACACCAATCTCACTCTTCAAGTGGCAAATGTACGAGTCCCAGAGGGTGCGTCAGAAGTGGTTTTCCATGCTGGGAGACGATATGTCTCAGTCTGAAGAAGAACAGGACACTCTCAAGGTCAGAAAATAAAACTACCGTAATTACTGACATAAGATTGGATGCACACAGTAACTAGTGAATCCAGGGAATTCAAGAAATCACAGTTCTCTGAGATGCTGTTTCCTGCATTCTGGGAGCATTTGTGACCAAAATGTTAAGGTTTCTACAACTAACAGATTGTACCCCAAGAAGACCAGCCTTTGTATTTCTGTCTGCCAAATGTGTCAACTTCATAATTCATAGTAAAGTAGTTTGTAGGGTTTCGTCAAGCATAAATAAAGGAATCAGAAAAATCTGAGCCCAGACAGGAATTGAACCTGTGACCTCCTGGATACTAGTCAGGCGCTCTAACCACTGAGCCACTGGGAACTCATGTGATTAAGCAGGTCTTGGTTCGTATTAATACCCAGGTCACTTAGGACGTACACTGTGCGATCAGCTATAATAATAATAATAATAATAATAAAACTTTATTAACGTGTCTAATCTTCTAGCAGTCCACAAGTGGACCACTAATTGGGGACACCTAAACTAAGATAAAGTGGAAAACATCTCGTTTTTTTTCAGAGTCTTTTTTTTATGAACTATTACCAAGCTACTAATATTATTACTTTATTATTACTTTATAACTTTCATAATCATGTTTGATATTTCAGAGAACCATGGTAGAAACAAACCCCTACCTGTTGGGCATAACCATAGTTGTATCTCTTGTACACACTGTGTTTGAATTCATGGCTTTTAAGAATGGTAAGTTAATCATGCTACCTTTTCTTAGAGAAACGTTCCTTGTATTGCGACGGGTTGAGATTTTCATTTGTGCTTAAACTTATACTTTTAATAGGTTTCTTTCTAGTAAAATGTAAATGAAGAAGTGTTGTGGTTTACTTTTAAAATCATTTTGGTCTTTCTTTGGTATGAAATCGGTCTTTCTTTGATTGACCTGATAAGATTACACAGTCTGATTTTGTGATCAAAGTCCAATGCAACGTTTTGGTGCAAATAATATATGATACAAGAAATATACCACTACAAGTGAATTCTCTCTAGGCAGACACATCACTAAGCCAGACACTTCACTCTAAGCCAGACACCTCACTAAGCCAGACACCCATCTAATCCAGACAACTCACTAAGCCAGATACCCATCTAAGCCAGACACCTCACTTAGCCAGACACCCATCTAAGCCAGATACCCCATCTAAGCCAGACACCTCACTAAGCCAGACACCTCACTTAGCCAGACACCCATCTAAGCCAGACACCTCACTAAGCTGGACACCCATCTAAGCCAGACACCCATCTAAGCCAGACACCCATCTGAGCCAGACACCCATCTGAGCCAGACACCCATCTAAGCCAGACACCTCACTCTAAGCCAGACACCTCACTAAGCCAGACACCTCACTTAGCCAGACACCCATCTAAGCCAGACACCCATCTAAGCCAGACACCCATCTAAACCAGACACCCATCTAAACCAAACACTCATCTATGCCAGACACCCATCTAAGCCAGACACCCATCTAAGCCAGACACCTCACTAAGCTGGACACCCATCTAAGCCAGACACCCATCTAAGCCAGACACCCATCTGAGCCAGACACCCATCTGAGCCAGACACCCATCTAAGCCAGACACCTCACTCTAAGCCAGACACCTCACTAAGCCAGACACCTCACTTAGCCAGACACCCATCTAAGCCAGACACCCATCTAAGCCAGACACCCATCTAAACCAGACACCCATCTAAACCAAACACTCATCTATGCCAGACACCCATCTAAGCCAGACACCCATCTAAGCCAGACACCCATCTAAACCAGACACCCATCTAAGCCAGACACCCATCTAAGCCAGACACTCATCTAAGCCAGACACCCATCTAAGCCAGACACCCATCTAAGCCAGACACCCATCTAAACCAGACACCCATCTAAGCCAGACACCCATCTTAGCCAGACACTCATCTAAGCCAGACACCCATCTAAGCCAGACACCCATCTAAGCCAGACACCCATCTAAGCCTGCTATTTTACTATAAATTCACTCTCTAAGACGGACACCTCACTAAGCCAGACACCACACTAGAGAGAGTAAAGTGTGTTTCTGTAGACCAAAGAATCAACTAAATGTAAAATGTATTGTTTAGACATTCAGTTTTTTTGGAGAAGTCGCAAGACCCTTGAAGGCCTGTCTGTGAGATCTATCTTCTTCAATGTGTTTCAGTCAATAGTAGTTCTATTGTATGTCATTGATAATGACACCAATACCATGGTCATCATCAGCATCTTTGTTGGTCTTTTAATCGAGATCTGGAAAATCAATAAAGTTGTTGATATCAAGGTATGAAGTTGTTGTCACTTGCACCACTATGATTCGTGAAAAGGGGGGAGAGGAGGGGTGAGGGGTGAGTTGGGAGGGCAGAGAGGGGAGGAGAGAGAAGGGAGAACTATGTGATCATTTGAGATGAAAGTTGTGATTGGCAAATCTGCAATATGTACATCAAGAATGGTGGAAAATTTACAATTCATCAAGAATTATGCTGAATACAGCTTATTTGATGTCTCAAGTTCAAATTCAAAGTCCAAGTAAAAAATGACTTCTGTCATTTTAGTGGAGTTAAATATGTTTTTTGTGTTACTAGTTGGATATGGTCGATCGTTGGCTTGGTATCTTTCCTCGACTCAAGTTCACAGACAAAGAAAGCTACGTAAAGTCTTCAACAAGAGTATACGATGAGGTATGTCTTCTTTGATAATAGATTAAATAAGATACTAATTAGATAAGATACTGATTAGCATTGCAACAAACAAATGGTACACTGATGTAGAATTAGAGATATGAACTTTATTCCCCAGTGTCATTTTGAGGACCTCCCTGAAAACCACGTTATGTGATGGGCGCTTCCTCCTTAAAGATTAAATATTATTATTATTTATTATTATTTAACCGTTGTTTTTCTCATTGTCTTGTGTTGCAGATGGCTTTCAAGTATTTATCATGGTTATTATTTCCTATGTTGTTGTGTTATGCTGTATACTCATTGTTATACCTTGAGCACAAAGGATGGTATTCGTGGGTGCTGGGGATGTTGTATGGCTTCCTTCTTACATTTGGTTAGTAAACCCAAACTTAATAGTGATGATGATGATGATGATGATTACAGCAACAATAATACTACAATAGTATTGATGATGATGATTATCAGTAACAATGATAATGATGGAAGCAATGTATGATCTTGTTGATGATATTAATATTAGGATGGTACATGCAGTAGTGATGATGATGATGATGATTACAGCAACAATAATACTACAATAGTATTGATGATGATGATTATCAGTAATGATGCTAATGATGGATGCAATGTATGATCTTGTTGATGATATTAATATTAGGATGGTAGTAGTAGATGATGATGATGATGATGATTACAGCAACAATAATACTACAATAGATATGTATGATCTTGATGATGATTATCAGTAACGATGATAATGATGGAAGCAATGTATGATCTTGTTGATGATATTAATATTAGGATGGTACATGTAGTAGTGATGATGATGATGACAATAACAATAATTAATATCAATAATAATATTGAATTCTTTTTGTGTTTATAGGTTTTATTACAATGACGCCTCAGTTATTCATTAATTATAAACTCAAGTCTGTTGCTCATCTTCCATGGCGTATGATGACATATAAAGCTCTCAATACTTTTATTGATGACTTGTTTGCCTTCGTCATCAAAATGCCCATGATGTACAGGATAGGGTGTTTTAGGGATGGTAAGTTCTTCCCATTTCATTGCCCAGTATTTTTGCCAATGATATCTCTTTCATTTACAGCTATTTCAATATACTGATATACTTTCGGATAGGTTAAATATATCAGCAGCTGTTTCCTTGCTATATTGGAGCTGATATACTAAATATACTGATATTCAATATTCACAAGACAACATTTTTTGAAATAGCTGTATACAAGAATGAGTGTTGTGATTTGTTCTACTAGCTGTATTGTTGCTGCTACAACTGTACATATGTTGCTGTTGTTGTTGCTGATCGTGATGCTGTTGTTAGCACCTGGTGTTACTCTAGTTTTGTTGTTGCTTATTTTGATGCTTCTAATGCTATTGTTGTTGCAGTTGCATTGCTGTTGTTGTTGATTATTTTGTTGTTGTTGTAACTGGTGCTGTCAATATTGCTGTTGATGTTGCTGTTGTTGCTTTAGTTTTGTTGTTGATTCTTCTGCTGTTGTACCCTGTGAGCAGAGTCTGTTGTTGTTGTTGCTGCATCTGTGTTTCTGTTGTTGTTGTTGATTCTTCTGCTGTTGTTGTTGCTGCAACTGTGTTTCTGTTGTTGTTGTTGTTGATTCTTCTGCTGTTGTTGTTGCTGCAACTGTGTTTCCGTTGTTGTTGTTGTTGTTGATTCTTGTTGTTGCTGCATCTGTGTTTCTGTTGTTGTTGTTGTTGATTCTTCTACTGTTGTTGTTGCTGCAACTGTGTTTCCGTTGTTGTTGATTCTTCTGCTGTTGTTGTTGTTGCTGCAACTGTGTTTCGTTGTTGTTGTTGTTGATTCTTCTGCTGTTGTTGTTGTTGCTGCAACTGTGTTTCCGTTGTTGTTGTTGTTGTTGATTCTTGTTGTTGCTGCATCTGTGTTTCTGCTGTTGTTGTTGTTGATTCTTCTGCTGTTGTTGTTGCTGCAACTGTGTTTCTGTTGTTGTTGTTGTTGATTCTTCTACTGTTGTTGTTGCTGCAACTGTGTTTCCGTTGTTGTTGTTGTTGATTCTTCTGCTGTTGTTGTTGTTGCTGCAACTGTGTTTCCGTTGTTGTTGTTGTTGATTCTTCTGCTGTTGTTGTTGTTGCTGCAACTGTTTCCGTTGTTGTTGTTGTTGATTCTTCTGCTGTTGTTGTTGTTGCTGCAACTGTGTTTCTGTTGTTGTTGTTGTTGATTCTTCTGCTGTTGTTGTTGTTGCTGCAACTGTTTCCGTTGTTGTTGTTGTTGTTGATTCTTCTGCTGTTGTTGTTGTTGCTGCAACTGTTTCCGTTGTTGTTGTTGTTGTTGATTCTTCTACTGCTGTTGTTACTGCCACTGTTGATGTTCAGTGCTGTGGTTGTACGTAATAGATACAATATGAGCGGCCGATCTGTATAGGATTTACAAACTCGAGCCGCGAATATTGTATCTGACTTATCGAATCCAACGATGTATAAGTGGATGTTTTACTGTAATTTGGATGATAGGAAACAGTTTGGCCGAGAAAATCCAAGTTAAAGTTGAATGCAAATGAGGACGATTCTGTATCCGATTTACAGATGTCCTCCACGGTAGTGATTTCTATTGTATTTCCCTCATGAATTATTCATGAATTCGATAATGGATTGACATCACGGCAGTATAACACAACCCAGTGTTCTGACTGTTTCTTTCTTGTCCTTGCAACAGATATTGTGTTCTTTATTTTCCTGTATCAACGATGGATATACAAAATTGATCTCAAGAGAGTCAATGAGTTTGGCGTCACTGGGGAGGAGTTGGTCCATGGTGGCCCAATAGAGGACAACAACCAAGATGTGGCAACTAGCAATGGTGTTGTGTCTCCATCGGACAAGAAGAACGACTAACATTGAAGAATAAATGTTAATTAATACTGGACATTCATCATGCAACCAAAAGTAATACATAAAAATACTAGTAGTGGATCAGTTAAGTTGACCATTTGTATTCAAAAAATGCTGTGTCATTTTTTTTCTTATCTAATTTAATGAAAAATGCTAATAACTATGTTGGAGTTTTATTGGGGAGTTATGATGATGGTACAAAAATAGAACTCTTGATTTGGTCCCTTAAATAATTTTATGTATATTCTTCTGCTTCTTGCTTATTTTACTGATGATGTGATTGAGCTGAGACAAACCTGTCTTATAAAATGGTGCATCATTGCTTAATATTGCCAGCAATCGCAACATTTCCATGTGTGTCCACCACTGCAATTTGTTGTATGCAATATTTGTGGAATTATGATCACATTGTACTTCAATAAGCTTAGTCACAACAACAGACCTGCCAACAACTCTCCTGGTTTAGCCAGGAGTCTCCAGATTTTGGACCTCAACTCCCGGTCTCCCGGTTTGAAGACAAAATCTCCCGGATAAACACGTCACGACCACGATTTACGGTGAAATTGCATAATAAAACGTAACAATCTTTTTCAATATTAGAATATGTGTCTTTTTATGTGAACGCTCGTTTATCAGGTGATACAAATCCTTTTTTTTTGTTTTTTGGTTTGGAAATGTTTAGGGTTGTCCGCCATTTTGCTTTTGGGGTTAAAGCATGCTATTTTAGCCTATTTTTCCAGTCTCAAGATTTGAGGGCTCGGGGGGTTGGCAGGTATGCAACAATAATAATTGCCACTGCAGAGATAGACACAATGCAAACATTATATTGCCAATGATATTGCATGCAATGTTGCACCGTGTGTCTGTAAAAAAAACTACTTGCGTAAAGTTATACTGTACGTCATTCATCTTCAGACAACTTAAAACTACCTGTTACTCATATGGGAGCATAAGGAATTCATTAATTATCAAGAGTATCTGCTCTCCTAAAGGATGCTATTTTATTGTTTTATTTATTCCCACAATCACGTCTGGTAGAACTAATAGAACGGCCTAATAGAACTAATGTACCAATAATGTTAGAGGGATTAAAATACTGTAATGGCCAAGTGGGTATTAATATATAGGATTTAAAAATACCTGAATAAATACCACTACTCTGACATAATGGTTTGATTTTATCACAGACTAAAATGACAACCCAATATTGAGAAAGTGCAATTCCTTTCAGAGATCAAACACTAGAAAGAGTGTTTCATCCGACATCCAAACACTGACAAGTGGGTTGGAAAATGAGGCGCAGCCAAATTTTCTTTTAAATTCTTTATTGTTTGGATATTGGATCTCAAATCATTTTTTTTGGCATTAAAATAATGCCAAGTGCATAGCTGGTAGACATTTTTTCCTATAAGCCTGGTATGTCAAAATGTAAGAAAATCATCCCAGTTTTACTATTTTTCGGCTATTGACAATATAATATTATGGAAATTCCTGTTATGACCGGACTTAATAAATTGTTGCTTATAGAGCGCTAGCTATATGTGCCTTAATTCTTGGAGAAATTCAAATCAAAGTTTACCAAATTTTATGCTAAATATCCAAACCTCCTTTACGGTAGTGATGTCCTTTGTTGTGTCCTCATGAATTATTAATGACTTTGAGAAGGATTTGGGAAACCCTGAAAGGGGAGGGGTAGAGTCAGGGTAGAGTACTAGTAATCAATGAATGCCATTTGGGCTACCTGTGGTGGACTCAAGACCACAGAGTTGGGTTCCCTGTGGTACAAGATGGATCCTCTTGTGTACTACCTTGCACCAGTTGTCTTGGTCGTAATTGTATGGTTATTTTACCTGCTCAATCATGATATTAAAGTGTCTGGTCTTCAGAACAAGTGTGTAGTGATCACTGGATGTGATACTGGTTTTGGTCATCAATTAGCGATGACTTTAGATGCCTTGGGTGTTCGTGTGTTTGCTGGCTGTTTGACGGAGAAAGGACAACACGAATTACAAGACAAATGCTCTCACAGACTCCAAACTATCAGAATGGATGTCACCAAGTCAGAAGATATTCAGAGGTGTTTTGAGCGTGTGAAATGCTTTCTGGAGACTGTGGATAACACAGGTATTTAAATAAGACTTATAGTCCAGGACAGAGGCGTGTCAATGTCAATGATCACCGCCGGTACTCCAATAGAGTCGTTTTCGTATGAGTGGGAAGTAGTTACGGTACGGTTCGTGTCGTGCAGTGACCGTATCGCGCCATCATCGTGCGGTATCCAAGCATTCTGATTGGTTGAGAAATGATTTCGCGCGCTGTGATTGGTTGAATACAATGTCTTCGATTCCGTGTGCCGCAGCGTGGCCTGCAGAATATTCCAATATTCTCATCATTGTTTAATACTTACAAGATCTAAAAGTGATTTCCTATTTTAGAGTGAAACATGACCCATTCTGTAGTACCCCCTACCCCCCCCCCCCCCCCCCTCAATACAGATACCCCCCTCTAGAGTGAGTCATACATATATAATTAAATAAATAAATTTATATTCGGTTGATGAGCAAATCGCATGACATGATTAGGAGCACAAGAATGTAGTATATATAGAGGGGTAGGAAGGGGGCATGGTGTATAGGATACCCCTTGGGTAACCCTACTAAAACTTGCAAAAGGTTGATTTCCATAATGTATGAGTTGGCTTTTGGATTATATTAATGATTGTATTAACTGTCCGATTATTACTTTTCTTTTGCCTTTTCATAGTTCTCTGGGCTGTTGTTAATAACGCTGGTATCGACATCCCAGGACTAGTAGACTGGAGTTCTGTTCAGGATATGAAGAAAGTCTTTGATGTTAATGTGTGGGGTATGCTCAATGTCACCAAGGCGTTCTTACCGCTACTGAAGAAGAGTAAAGGTCGAATTGTTAATGTTGCTAGTGCTGCAGGGAAAGTTGCTGTTGGAGGTATTGTCATTCAAAACCATTTCTTCTTTTCAACTTCTATCTTTCCTATTCCAGTATTCTTTTCCATTTTATGCTGCATTTCTCATTCTGTTGTTTTCAATTCACACAAATCCCACTAGGTGCAGGCGCCTACTCAGCATCAAAGTATTCAGTACAATGTTACTCTGATGTGCTGCGGCAAGAGCTTAGACATTTTGGCATAACTGTCCACATTATTGACCCTGGCTTCTTCAAAACTAAGATGACAGACAGCAGAGTAAAAGTGCAAGCCATTGAACGAGTGTGGAACAATCTCAGTCAAGAAACAAGAGAAGAGTACGGACAAGAATACTTTGATGAAGGTACATGTACATGGATATTCTTAAAGACCCTTCATTTTGTGCATGTTTCTGAATATATTAAACATTGTAATTATAATAATTTAATATTTATATTGCGCGTGTTACATAGGGAGATGCTCACACGCGCATTACAAGGTATTGCACTAATTACAATAACAATATACTAATTACTAATAATATAATAAATCTAATAAAAAGAATATAAATAATAGCATAGTAAATTATAATACCAAGGAGCAAAATGCTTTCCTAAAAAAACAAGTTTTAAGCATTTTCTTAAATTAATTAGGATTCATTGTTATCATCATCATCATCAACATCATCAACAGTACTAGTATGATATAATAAATTCATCATCAGTGTCAGATGATTAGTATTACATCACTATCATGACCATCATCACCAACTGGTAGCCATCACTGGAGCAACGATGGCACAGTTGGTTAGTGTGCAGCAGGGCCGTACACAGCACAGGGGCAGGGGGGCAGGGGTGGGGGCAGTTGCCCCCCTAGCAAGGCAAAAAAGATACCAAAAAGTACTGCTGAGAACTGTACTATTTTATTTATTTATTTGCTGTAAAATTCCCCCTTGAATTTTGGGTTATGTACGGCCCTGCGCGGCCTTCGGTGCGAGAGGTCCCAAGTTCGATTCCCAGTGACCCCACATCCTTGTTTCGACTTCTTTCCTTTCCGTGTAGCTTTAATTAGCTTTAAATACCGTAAAACAGAGCACTGATGGAAAGAGGGGGGTATATTGAGTGCACCATCGGCTTCCTGGAAGATTAGTCTCCGGCTAAAGGAACTACCGACGTTAAACAAGGTCCTTTACCTTTACCTTTTTTTATTGTGGTCTTATTTTATTATTTCTCTGATTGACAGTTGTTGACCGGCTGGTAAACATGTTGCAGTTTTGTCAGGACATAACACCAGTCATCCAAGCCATGGAACATGCCGTCACCTCAGCCCATCCTAAGCTACGATACATAGTTGGGTGGGACCATAAGCTACTGTGGCGATGGTTAGCATTCCTACCTTCTGGCTTACAAGATTTTGTTTTTAAATATTTTTCTCCAGTTCCGAAGGCTGCTGTCAGCTGATGGGATACATTCTCGTTATAGCAGTCACCCTTAGTTTCCTGGTCTGTTTTCGGTGTCAGTAATAATGAGAGTCCATAATAGCAATAATTTTTTTCAATAAATCATTTTGTAACTCATGTGAGGTATCTGCAACACCAATAGCCTTAGTACTCAAAACAATATTATATTTTTCTGCTGGAGAAATATTTTCATACATGCAAACATAATTTATGTATTCCAAAGAGTGTGATTAATTTGTAAAGAGAAATGTGAAAGATTAAAAAAATTCTGACATTTTTCCACTCTATCACTCTCTGTTTTCTGCTAGTATTTTTACACTTTTTGTTGTAATGATATTTTTCTTGACTAACAACATCAATAATAATAATAATAATAATATTCATGAAAAAAATCCTCGATTCTGATTGGCTTAGAGCAGTGCAGTTGAAAATGCAGTGCAAATTACCTTTAATATGCACTGCAGTGCAAATTACTTTTTTTTTCATGAATATTATTAATTGGTAATCATACGATTTCTCGTTCAATTTGGAATAATTTGCACTCGTGTGTTTTTCAAAGAGCTCAAATTTCACTCGCCCTACGGGCTCATGCAATTTTGATACTCTTTGAAAAACACACTTGTGCAAATTATTTCCAAATTGAACTCGAAACCGTATGATTACCTCCACTAATAATAATAATAATATTGTTTGTAATAGAAAAAAATAAAATACTTCCCCTGCCTGAATTTTTTTAGACCTTTTAATTTAATATTTTCTATTCTTTCAAGCAGCCGTGCTAAGTGTCGTCGCGCAACGCTCTCTCCCCTCAGACACGTGTGTAATGACGTGTAGTCGTGTAGTTGCCATGACGTGAGCTGAGAAATTGGGCTACCTCGGCTACCTGTGGAGTCTGGACCACAGAGTTGGGTTCCCTGTGGTACAAGATGGACCCTCTTGTGTACTACCTTGCACCAGTTGTCTTGGTCGTAATTGTATGGTTTATTTTACCTGCTCAATCATGATATTAAAGTGCCTGGTCTTCAGAACAAGTGTGTAGTGATCACTGGATGTGATACTGGTTTTGGTCATCAATTAGCGATGACTTTAGATGCCTTGGGTGTTCGTGTGTTTGCTGGCTGTTTGACGGAGAAAGGACAACACGAATTACAAGACAAATGCTCTCACAGACTCCAAACTATCAGAATGGATGTCACCAAGTCAGAAGATATTCAGAGGTGTTTTGAGCGTGTGAAATGCTTTCTGGAGACTGTGGATAACACAGGTATTTATTTCGTGACTGATCAGTGATGGAGGTGTCAGTCACCGTGTGGCTTACGTGGGCGGGCACCTATGAAATATTATGATCATTAGTATACCGTAATAATTCGAATAATCGCCTTCCTTCAAATAAGTACTCCCATCCAAATATGTCCCCCCCCCCCCCCTTGATAAGTGTGCCCCTCCCTGGTCCTCCCCTCCCCCGAAAAAATATGTCATTGATAGAACAATGAGCAAGTATAAACGTGGTAATCAAAATAAACGATCCAGCTCCATTCCAGTTTTTGTTAATAAAGTTCTGTTGTATCGACTCGGATTTTACTGATTTTGGTATTTTCCAAAAATTAAATGAGCACCCCTCGACCGCCCCCTCCCTACTAAGCGCCCCCTCGACCCCCCAAAAACTTGAATAAGCGCCCCATTACGGTAGGTATGGTTTCAGTTTGATGAGTGCATGTGGGGGGTTGGGGTGCTACTCTACATATGGACTGTATGGGGATGGCGTTATATATTAGCACTTTGCCTTGAATAAGGTACAGAATATTCAAATATGATTTTTCTCTAGAACTGTGAGTGAGGCATTAATATATTTTTCAAATCCAATAATACATAATTCTTTTGTCTCTATATAGTTATATGGGGTGTAGTTAACAATGCTGGTATTGGCCAAGTTGGACTAGCAGAGTGGGTTTCTATTCAGGATGTGAAGAAAGTCTTTGATGTTAATGTGTGGGGTATGCTCAATGTCACCAAGACATTCTTACCGCTACTGAAGAAGAGTAAAGGTCGAATTGTTAATGTTGCTAGTGCTGCAGGGAAACTTGCTACTGCAGGTTTGTCATTTGAAACATTTGGATTTCCTCTTATCAACTTCTATCTTTCCTTTCCCAGTTTTCTTCTTCTCAGTTTCTTTTAAATTTTTCTGCATTCAATTTATTTTATGTTTCATTCCTCAATGTTTATTTCCCACAAATCATAGGTGGAGGTGCCTACTCAGCGTCAAAGTATTCAGTACAGAGTTACTCTGATGTACTGCGTCGTGAGCTACAACATTTTGGAGTAACCGTTCACATTATCGAACCTGGCTTCTTCAAAACTCAAATAACAGACACTAGAAGAAGAGTGCAAAGCATTGAACGAGTATGGAACAATCTTAGTCAAGAAATGAGGGAAGAGTACGGCCAAGAATACTTTGATCAATGTATGTAGACATAGACAAGGAACCTGGAATTTTCCAAATTATGTTATCTGATAATTTTATCAGATAGTGATTTCACTAAGCCTGTGAAATAGCCTGTGAAAGTCCACACAGAACAAAAGAAAACAGCAATGCAATATTAGCTGGTATTACGTTTTACTATATATTCTTTCACGGGTAAAGTATATTCACTCTAATATATGTAGTAATTATTAGTTTCATCATCATAATTATTGCCATCACAACCACCATTATCTAACTCTTAGTTTTACCTGAGATGAGGGTTAGGGTTTCATATTCATATTTCGGCCCTGCCCATACATGTTCGTTTTTTCAGACAACAAGACGCTCAATGAGCGTACACTCGGGCTTATGAAAAGGACAATGTCAGTTGCGTGAGGAGAGACCTGACAATGACTGACAGTTGCGTGACGAGGGAGACTATATGTCTGCCAGATGAAGGGCTATACGATCTCGATTTACGAACTATTGACCTTGCTTGCCGGCTTAAATGCTTTGATGTAGTTTTGAAGTACGATTTTTACGATTCCTTTTCCTTCTGAATTTTTCAAACGTGGAATAAAATAAACATCCATCATGAGTTACTGAAAATAACTCGACTGGCTCGACTGTTTGCATGACTTCTGTACATATAGCTTTCTGTCAATAGATGGAGTTATACATGACCGGCGTTGGTCGTGAGTTTAATTATAACAAGAGTCCGCGGAGATCTTTATCTATGAGTCAGACACAATTCTCCCTCGTCATTGAGCGTCTTCTTCTGTAATAGATCCCTAAAATCTAAGGACGTTTTGATTTCGATTGTATTTTTGCCGTTCACTGACCTGTTTTGAGCGTGGAAATTCGGTTTTAAATCAACGGTTCTAAATTTAGGTCGCCTAATAGATGTATGACTCAGATAAGGATCACTTTACAACTGTCATCTTACTGAAAAGAACACGAATTTTTCAAACGTGGAATAAAATAAACATCCATCGTGAGTTACTGAAAATAACTCGACTGGTTCGATTGTTTGCATGACTTCTGTACATATAGCTTTCTGTCAATAGATGTTGTTACATCGCTGGTCGTGAGTTTAATTATAAATACTCAAGGACATAACTGTACACGTAATATTACAATTAAGCAACAAACATCGCATAGCGAGGTCATGTTCATTTGCTTTTCAATTCATTTTTGGATATGAGTTCGAGTTCGTGGAAAGGCGTTATAGAACAGCCGATAAAACACGGGCTTTAAACAGGCTCATTTCACAGACAAAAGCATACGGCTATTCGTGTGGGCCCACTCTGAAAGATGTCGATTTTACTGATATACTGTAAAGTTCACAGTACTGAAATTGCAAGGAAAGCATGTTCTATCGAGCTCGAGTCATGCAACGACGAGCAACCCAAAACTGTTTCAATCGCACTGAAAATCGCACTATAAGATATCTATATTTAGTTCAAATAGGTTACATTTCATTTAGAAGCCCGACTTCACGCTAGAAGAGCGTCTAGTTATAACTAGAATCCTGACCTTTAATAGCTTGAAGATCTACAGCTGCTTTCAAAACTAAGATTCAAATCTACTTGAGTCCTGTGTGTCGTTTGTTTTCGCAATTCCCTTATCTGCTGAGTAATCTTGAAACTCGATACGATTAAATACGTCGCATACTTTCGTCATTCTTTAGCCGAAGAAAAAAACTACGACTACTACTACTACCGAAAAACGCATTTTATAACTCGGGCTTCCTTCGGAAGGGCCCGAGTAATAACTTGACACACATGCAATAGCCATCACTTATCTAAGGGTGCGTTCGATTGACCTTATTCCAGAATAGGAATAGACGAAATAACATCCCTAAATCGCTGTCACGCAGCTACTGTTCACTGTGAAATGAAACAATTCCTTGTTGTGTCATAATAAAGTTACAAGGAACAGTTTGGAATTTTAAATGTGCTAAAATAAAAGCATCCAAGTGTTTATTCCGTGCGTGTATTCCTATTCTGGAATAGGGTCAATCGAACGCACCCTAAGTGACATGGATGTATTCTCTCTTCAACAGTTACACGGTTTCTAAATGTATCAAAGCTCTGCAGTCAGGACATCACACCTGTCATCCAAGCCATGGAACATGCCCTCACCTCCACCCGTCCTAAGCTACGATACATAGTCGGATGGGACAACTGGCTGTTATATAGCTGGCTTGCACTCCTCCCCTCTGGGGTACAAGATTGTTTCCTTGGACTTCTTACAGCTCTGAGACGGAAGCTCACCACAAACTAATGCACGATACCTGCATGCTAGTATTACATAATGCTGATTGTCAAGTTTATTATTTTTCTTGCAACATACAATGATTGATAAAATTTGGAATATGAAACTCTTTTATCCAACTAAACTCAAGTGAAATTAAGTCATGAGAGCCATGTGGCATGTACGGGACCGTGAAAGGTGATAGGCAAAAGGCGATTGTCACAAAAGGTGATGGGAGATATGTCATTGATGCGAGCAAAGCGACACTAATCTTGACAGAGTCTCTGTGTACGTGTGGATGTGTTTTCTCGGGCATTAACTCTTGTGAATCTAAATGATTTTCTGAACATACTGTACGTAAGATCAGCGGCAGTCCCTAATTTGTTACGTTGTTTCATTCGTTGTTTAGCTTGCATTTGATTGGCGATTTGCGACCGTGCGATGGAAAAAGAAAAGAATCGGCAATTTATAACTCGGGCATTCCACAGGAAGCCCGAGTAATAATGCATATCTTCGAGTGTTAAGAAATATATCTCACGAGTGAGCGCAACAAACAAGTGAGAGATTTTCAATTGCTTGATTTCATTAAACGTCACTTCCGGTCTCGTGAGGAATTTTCATCAGCTGAATTGCACCTTTTCAAAAGAATACTCTCTGCTTGGTAGCACATGGAGGGCAGTGTTTGCCCGTCATTTGAAGCATAGTTAGTAGAGGGAATTGGGTTAGGAAGCCTTTTGTTATATTTCTTTGTTCTAGTCCTAATGTCATTATGATGTTGAACGGGTCCTGACCGTGCACAATGTTTCTTCAAATTCATTAGAAAATGGCTAAACGACTGAACCCAAATGTTCTCTATTGGATTATTTATTTAAATATTGTAATATATTTAATTTTGAATTGGAATATATCGCACAATCAGCCAAAAGAAACGTTTGGGTTCAGTTGCTCAACCATAGCAAATTAAGGCAAAACAATGACAAAACAAAAGATTTGTGTACGGTCACGGTTGAAAAAAACCAACAAAAACATAAACGGTTTCCCAACCAGTCCCCTCTACTAACTATGTTTGAAGCAAATAATGAGATTCAAGGACTTTTAACAGCTGACTGAAAGCATAATAACTGGGCACTTATATAGCGCATTTCACCGAAGTCTCAAGTAACTGACTGGTTTACATCGTTTTCCAGAAAACGCTCAATGTTTAATTTATTCATAAAAACTTACCACATAAAAACGGTCATTCCAGGGCCGTACACAACACGGGCAGGGGACAGTTGCCTCCTAGCAAGGCGAAAAAGATACCAAAAAGTACTGAGGACTGTACTGTCTTTATTTATTTTTTGCTCTTAAATACGTACTAATCCCCCCCCCCCCCCCCCATGCACCCCCTTGAATTCAAGTACGGTATATCATCACCGTTACGTATTACGGTATCTTTGGGAGAAGGGGGGATAAGGGGGCTTTAATAAAAATTGTGCTTCAAAATGGAAGATTTCCGATATTTCAAGGATTTTTAAAAATTGTACGCACGTGCGTATATGCAAGCTAACGCCCCTGCAGCACTCCAGAGTATATGCACAGGCAGCCCAACCATTGCTTTTGAGGCTACTAAATAATTCAAAAATTTTTTTTTTTTTGATGGGCTTCCTGTGGTAGAGCGCGCGCATTTATATATTGGGTTCCCTGTGCTGAGTAATGTCCTATGTTGGGCTTCCTGTGTGCCTCCTGCGGGATGCGCCCGCAGCAAATGTGTATATTTACACAAGGTATGAAACTAGGTCACGTGACAAATACGATTTTGACCCTAATTTTGTCAATGTGATGTGAAAATTCAATTTTTCTTCGAATAACTAAACTTTACCGTATTCTCGAAACACTTTGTAAGTGTCAGTCGTCTAACTTCAACGTATGCTGAGAAACTAATTTTTGAAATTTTGAGCGTCATGGACCGATGTGCGACGCGAGTACATGGTGCACTTTTCCGTGAAGTAGTCGGGATTTTGCCTTCGAGAGGAAATCGGCCAGCGCTCGGTATCTAAACATGACGTCTTGTTACGTCAGGTTACGTCAGGTCACGTCATTACTGTATACGCCATTTTGGTGTATGTCACAAGCTAGTAAATACATATACTGTTGAAAGTGTATTATTAAACAAGCCTCATAATTTATCAAAACAATCAAAAATGACCGAAATAGTTTTAAATGCAGAGCAAAGGAGAGTCTTGGATCGAGTAATGTGTGGCCACAACTTATTTATCAGTGGCAAAGCCGGTACAGGTAAGACATTCATCGTCAAACACATTGTCAAGTTGATGGAGAAGACGAAGGCCATTGTTGTCACTTGTACAACTGGTATGGCTTGTACGCTTTACGAGAACGCTAAGACGTTACATTCATTTGCTGGGCTTCGAAATGGACGAAGGAACATTGATGCGTTGGTCTCGTCGGTCATGAACAACACCGAGTGTTTGCAAAGATGGCGTTCAACTGAGATATTGATAATCGACGAGATATCTCAGTGTAGCATGAAGACCTGGGAGACCATTCACACGTTAGCCCAGAAAACAAGGGGAAATAATCTCGTATTTGGAGGTATGCAGGTAATTGGGGTTGGGGATTTTTATCAGTTACCTCCAGTGAAGAACGACATTGACGAAGCGAAATATTGCTTTGAAAGTGAAGTGTGGAAGGAAGTTTTCCCTCACACTGTGCTTTTGCAAAACGTTTATCGACAAGATGAGACTGAAAGAGAATTTCTGAATGTACTTGGAGAACTGGCTAGTGGTGAATGTTCTCTAGAGACACTACATTTCATTAATAATCAACTGGCAAGGAAAAGATTAGATGCCAAAGATTTTGGACTGACATTTGTTCCACATATTTTTTGTAATAATTTTGATGCGAATTATTACAACATGGAGGAGCTACAGAAGCTGCCAGGGGAGATGAAAATATATCAGGCAACAGATACGTGCTGTGAATCAGTATTGAAAAAGG
This sequence comes from Actinostola sp. cb2023, assembly GCA_033675265.1. Taxonomy (NCBI): domain Eukaryota; kingdom Metazoa; phylum Cnidaria; class Anthozoa; order Actiniaria; family Actinostolidae; genus Actinostola; species Actinostola sp. cb2023. The sequence goes on from JAUJYZ010000379.1 coordinate 57,028, forward strand.
TAACCGTGGCAGAGAAATCGCTTGCACTAAAGGAAGGAGCAGAAGTGATGCTCCTGTACAACATCTCTTCAAAGCTCACTAATGGGACCAGGGGAAGAATTGTGTCTTTGTGTGATGATGCTCCAATTGTAAACTTCTATGAAGTTGGAATTCATTACAAAGTATCAAAAGTTACGTGGTTTGCCTACAAACCGGGTAGTGTTGACACCATTATTGGCCAAAGAACCCAATACCCTTTGAAACTGGCATGGGGTATTACAGTGCACAAGAGTCAGGGTCAAACTTTGAAAGCATGCTGTGTTCACTCTGGAAAAGAGTTTGTTCCTGGACAGCTTTATGTTGCTTGCTCTCGCGTATCTTCAGTGAAAGGATTGTCAATTGTCAACTTCAATGAAAGGAAGTTAATCTTTGCAAAATTGCACGACCGCGTAGTATGATTTCAGACCAAAATTGCACGACACGAAGAAATTGAAGAAGAAATTGAAAACATAATGAATCATGTGACTTTGTTGTAGTCTTCATCTGGACAACCGTTTGAGGATTAATGTATCTCTTTTTCTATTTCAGAAAAAAAAACAGAACATGCTACACATGTAGGGGCTGGGGGCATCTTGCAAGAATTTCCCCACTCGGTCCCCAGCTCCGCCACCAATGGCCAGCAAGGAATTGTTTGCCATAACTGTAATGGGAGAGGGCACATCAAAAGGATGTGCCCTTCTCCCAGGAAAACACAACAACGAAGATATAGGTATATTACAAAGCTAATATTTTTATTGTGATGTATGGATGCAATAAATTAAAATATTTGCCAATTAACAGGTTTTTATTTTTATTTTCAGCTGCCGATTTCATAAACAATTTACGGGGAAGTGGGGGGAATTATATTAGTATTCAGTTTTAATATATTTGTTTTCTTTCACTAATACGAAAAGTACTAAAATGGAGTACAAACACTAAAAGCATGCAATGATTTAAACTGAATAGAAGACAATACAGAGTGATGGCACTTAACCCGTGATACAGATATTAGCCAAGTAGATATTAGTTACATTTACTAACTATTAGATTTTGTTTCACGGGTTAAGTGCCATCACTCTAATCAGCATACAGCGATTCCAATAAATCTGGGCCCTACTAATTAGCCGTCAGTGTTTATTAGATGTAAAGGAACAAAAAGAAAAAACAAAGAGTGAGTGTCTAATTGTGTGTATTGGTATAGTTAGTAATGCCCGGGTATGTAATTGGAATCATTCTAATTTAGCACTAGTGCTACATTCTATTTACGTTGCACACTTTTAGTGTTTGTAAGCTTTAGCTATGCCAGGGTCCTGTTACTCAAACGTGGTTAACACTAACCCAGGCTAAATATAGCAATTCTGGCTATTTGATTGGATGACAGGCTATATTTAACCCTGGGTTAGCATTAACCCACTTCCTAGCAACTGGATGCTGCAGAGCAGCATTCATTTATACGTGCCAGAAATATTTTTAAACATGATGTTTAAAAATTTGAGTGAAAAAAATAAATGTATTTATTACAAGTGGATATTAATATTTCTTGTTAATATTATTTCTTGTTATTATTATTTCTTGTTATTATTACATTGGATTTATTGTTATTATGAAAATGATAAATATTTAATTTATAAAATCAATAAAGTGGTTAATTTCTATATCATGATCTGACTCGTTCTTCCTATAGCTACGACAATTTTGTTTAAGTGTAACACAATTTCGACATTTCATTTCGTGTGTATTGTAACTCAAAATAGATAAACAGTTTCTTGCTCGATGCCTGATAGACTGAGTCTTGATGCCTTGATCGTCACACATTTCCCAGTGTTCAGTAATACCATGGGCATGGGCATGGGCATTCCCTTGCACAGTTTTTGGACTGTTGACTTCAAACTCAAAGCCTTTGCATAGTGGTACCTCGGCACAAAATTCAAATACATTGTCAAGAAATTGTTTTGATAAACCTTGAACATTATCTAGATCAAGTGCAACCTCGTTTGACATCACATTCACAGAGAACTTGATAGTTAAATCTTGACATACACGTAGTTCTCTCACCATTTTTTTACCGTCGCAAAGATCGTCACTTACCGTTATAATCATCCACTGAATTGCCTCTGTTGACTTCTTGTTCACCGTCCACGACATGACCGAGGTTGAAGGCTTTGGAGGATTACAAGAATTCAAAATTTGACCCCATTCTAGCGGGAAAGGCTCACTTATTCTTGCTAAATTTGTATACACCCAACATCTTTTCATTCCGCTGTTAGTCGGTAATGTCTTCTGCTCTCTCTTTCCGAATGGAAATAACTTCTTAATCACACGTCCCAATTCTTTATCTCGGTTGTTTACTTTATCTTTATGTGGTGAAGTCCTCAATTCCTCTTCAATTGCCTCTTCAATTTTGTCCAGCTGCACCGAGTGACCAACACTTTTATAATATAAAATACAATAAAATACAATTGACACTTAAAATAATTTTGTTTTACCATACTTTTATAATATGTTTGCCACAACCTGTACGAAGCACCATAAATGTTTGTACACACAAATATGTAGTTTTAAAACCCTTTCACTCGCTTTTTAAAAGCTGAAATCAGAAATATAAAACCTACCATGCATTAACAGATAATTCTCTGGTGGTAGAAATACTCTCCATCGCCATTTGGTTTCTTTTTAAAAGAATATATCGAGATGGAAAATGTTTGAAGTTATAGAAAATGGCGGTGTTTGTGATGACGTTTTGATGACCTCAGCTGACGTTTCTTAGGCGTCACCACGACGTCACCACGTATATGTGAACAATCTTCGGAAGGCAAAATCCGACTACTTCACGGAAAAGTGCACCATGTACTCGCGGCGAGCTCGCGGCGCACATCAGGCCATCACGTGACTGGAGTTTCATACCTTGTATAAATATACACATACACTGCGGGACGCGCGGGATGCACACAGGAAGCCCAACATAGGACATTACTCAGCACAGGGAACCCAATATATAAATGCGCGCGCTCTACCACAGGAAGCCCATCAAAAAAAAAAAATTTTTTGAATTATTTAGTAGCCTCAAAAGCAATGGTTGGGCTGCCTGTGTATATGCGGTTGGTAATGTGTCCGTCGCGTGACATATATCATGTTACAAGATGGACCCTCTTGTGTACTACCTTGCACCAGTTGTCTTGGTCGTAATTGTATGGTTATTTTACCTGCTCAATCATGATATTAAAGTGTCTGGTCTTCAGAACAAGTGTGTAGTGATCACTGGATGTGATACTGGTTTTGGTCATCAATTAGCGATGACTTTAGATGCCTTGGGTGTTCGTGTGTTTGCTGGCTGTTTGACGGAGAAAGGACAACACGAATTACAAGACAAATGCTCTCACAGACTCCAAACTATCAGAATGGATGTCACCAAGTCAGAAGATATTCAGAGGTGTTTTGAGCGTGTGAAAAGCTTTCTGGAGACTGTGGATAACACAGGTATATGTATTTCGTAATGGAGGTGTCGTTAATAAGTATTTAAAGTAAGGAAGGAAGGAAGTAGTAAAGAGCTGCCAGGAAGTTATATGCATGCAGTGATGTAGTCGATCGTCTCTCGACCCGAGCGAAAATCCCGGAGAAAATAATTTTATATGCAAACGATGGAAACCTTTGGTGCAACCTTATCCTGTATAAATTCCAGGATGTGGTTTCATGACCGAATCTAGAAAATTCTGGTGTGACTGAGCCCCGTTTCATACGTCGCGCTGTTGTCGTGCCGCACCTAATTCAGGCGTGCCGAACTTAATTGATTCAGACGTCGAACTTTTCTTGTACCAAATACAAACTACAGTCAACTCTCCGCTATTAAACGGACACTCTCGTAAGCGGACAGCTCTACTTACGGACACCTTTTCAAATCCCCGTTTTACCTCGCAGTCAAACTCTGTATTACACATTCCCGTAAGCTGACACTCTCTCGTAAGCGGACGCGGACACTTTTGAAAATGAAAATTGGATTTTTCTTTTGTTTACGCTCTCTCGTAAGCGGACACAAGCGGATATAATAATGGACTTTCGGCAATGGAATTTGTCTTTAATTTGCAATAAATCAACAAAAATATGACCTTTTACAGAGCAACAGAACAGTGGGGATCGGTTTTGTCAAATCTCCATTTGTCCGCGGGGAAGCAAGGTGTACGGTTCAGTTGCTATTTTTCTCTACCGATTAAAACGTAATTAACTCTCCCGTAAGCGGACATCCACGGCCCTATTTTTCTTTGGTGTCCGCTTACGGGAATAGTTCTCATAAGCGGACTGGACACTTTTTTCAATTCCCGAGGGTGACCGCTTACGAGAGAGTTGACTGTATTAGGTTCGGCACGACAAAAGCGCGACGTATGAAACGGGCCCGAGACATTTTAATAAATTATTGTGTCTATGTAGTCCTATGGGGTGTGGTTAACAATGCTGGTATTGCCCAAGCTCCTGGACCAGTAGAGTGGGTTTCTATTCAGGATATGAAGAAAGTCTTTGATGTAAATGTGTGGGGTCTGCTTGATGTCACGAAGACGTTCTTACCGCTACTGAAGAAGAGTAAAGGTCGAATTGTTAATGTTGCTAGTATTTTTGGGAAAATTGCAAATGCAGGTTTGTCATTTTAACCATTTGGATTTCCTCTTATCAACTTCTATCTTTCCTTTCCAAGTTTTCTTCTTGTTCCTACCATAGGTGGAGGTGCCTACTCAGCGTCAAAGTATTCAGTACAGAGTTACTCTGATGTACTGCGTCGTGAACTACAACATTTTGGAGTAACCGTTCACATTATCGAACCTGGCTTCTTCCAAACTCAAATAACAGACACTAGAAGAAGAGTGCAAAGCATTGAACGAGTATGGAACAATCTTAGTCAAGAAATGAGAGAAGAGTACGGCCAAGAATACTTTGATCAATGTATGTAGACATAGGCAAGGAACCTGGAATTTTCCAAATTGTGTTACTAAATTGTCATACAATTTCATTATCATTGTAGAGTGCAAACCATATGTCCGTGAAACAATACTAACTAATTAGTACTAAATAGCACTGATGAAACAATAGAAAACAATGGAGATAACACTATTTAGTAATAGTACTATTTCACGGACATATGGCTTGCACTCTATAACAGTATCTGTTAATTATAAGCCATCATTAGTGATTCCAATAAACCTAGGCATTACTAACTACACCAATACACACTCTCTTGTTCCTTTCCATCTAATAAACACCGACAGCTAATTAGTAGTGCCCAGGTTGATTGGAATCACTCTAATAACAAGATTGCTACACATAAAGTAGCCACACTGTCATGTCTGTTTTCTTTCTTAAACAGATGTTGTACGGGTACAAAATGTATGCAGTTCCTGTCCAGAAATCACACCAGTCATCCAAGCTATGGAACATGCCCTCACCTCCACCTGTCCTAAGCTACGATACATAGTCGGATGGGACAACTGGCTGTTATATAGCTGGCTTGCACTCCTCCCCTCTGGGGTACAAGATTGTTTTCTTGAACTTATTACAGCTCTGAGACAGAAGCTCACCGCAAACTAATGCACGATACCTGCATGCTAATATTACATAATGCTGACTGTCAAGTTTATTAATCTTCTTGCAACATACAATGATTGATAAAATTAACATTTGGAATACGAAACTCTTTTATCCAACTAAACTAGAGTGAAGAAACCTCATATCAAACACAAATACCAAGTGTGAACTCACACAAATCATAATCAACTGAAATACAGCATAATTATTATCATTAGCTCAGTCTAATAGAACAATGCATGCAAAGTCACGACATTAACTATAATAATCATTCAAAGAATGTTTAAATGTACCAATATTATAGATTTCTATTAATAGTAAATAAACAGTATAGATCCATTACACTTCTGTAATTTGAACAAGTACGCATATCTGTGTAGTTTATAACCCGTGTCTAGCAATGTGCTAATAAACAATCTTCGTCATCATAACATGACAACTTTGCCTAGTTTGTTTTATATGTCATCAATGTCTATGTCATCTTCATCATCACGTTGTGCCTGGGGTTTCTTCTTGTCGTCCTTGACAACAGTGAGTTGCTCTGCCTTGTTGTCATAAACCAACTCATCCTCGTCATCTTCATCATCTCCACTGGATTCCTCTTCTTCAGCTTGTTTAAGCCATTCTATGAAAGGCTTGACTTTGTCATGGATTTGACTGGAGACTTCTTTCGTGACATACTTCTTAGAAACCTGGAAAAAAGAGAAACATTAATGATTTATATAGGAAGGTAGAAAATTGTAATAGTTGAAGAGAGCAATGCCACGAGTGTGCCAATTAGCCATTACCGAAACGAGCAGGGGACTGGGACCATGTCCGTAAAACTAATTCAATTTGAAACTAGCAAAATTGGGCATCATTTTCTGAGAGAGCAGATCAAACTTAGCTTGTCTGCAAAGTTTGGTGAACTTCGGCTTAATATTGACGATGCTAGAGGGCATCAAAGATGTCTATTTTCCCATACAAACTTTCTGTAATTTTTTGACGTTGTCCATCCAAACCATACATTCACTGTAAATTTTGGATGGACAACACAAATTCAAAATGTTATAATTCCAACAGAATTCGCTCAATTCACATCAAACTTTGCACAGATGTTAATTTCAACATGCTCTTTCACGTCATGAACTTAATTTCGTGATTACATTAATTCTAATAAACTCATTCCCAGTCCCCTGCTCGATTTGGTAGTGGCTAATGTCTGGGAAGTCTGTTTTGCAACTGATTATAATAGCTCATCATGAATATAAAGGTTGTGTGATGAGGCAAAGGACAATGTTAGTATGTTGGACTTTTCATCTTGGCAGTCCAAAGTTCTATCGTTTATTTTTTGTGTTCCCAGGCAAACACCTTATACGGTAACTCTCCCACAACAAACAACGTGTGATTACTGGTCAAAATATAAATTCTCCTGAAGACTCTTTGAATTTCAAAGGAGAATTTCAATTCTGATCACATGTCATTTTCACTGTTCTTGAGAAACCTAAATAGGGTATGTGAGGTGGATTCACAGTTGCTTCATACCATGGACACTAATATGAACCACTTAGCATGCGAGTCGTCTTCAACTTACCTTTTCTGACCAACCTACCAAGACTTCTTCTTCCAAAATGTCATTGTCGTAGAAAGCCTTCAGAATATGAGCTGCCTTTGGCATGAGTTCTTCAGGATAAGACTCGCCAACCAGCATCTCAAATGCTCCCAGAAGGTACTTTTGGGCTTTGGGATTGCCATGCACAAACTAAAACACAAAGGAGTGTCATTTACATTGACTTTTTTCACTAAGTATTTCAATGTGTTTATCCAATGAAAAATCTACATCACATTGAAACTCCTAACCATGAGACTGAATACAGAGTCCTGACTTATTTATTTACAAAACTTTCACCATACAAAATAACGGGGGAAAAATCAAAAAAATCAAAAAAAAATCAAGACAAGCAATTATCTTACCCTTAAAAAGTGGAGACGATACTTTGGGATCTGCTGAAGCATTTTGCAGTCAAAAAGAAGTTCTGCCATTGCTAATACTGCCTTGTCTTTCACATCAAGACGTTCAGCCTCGGCAACAAAATCTTTGCCTGAATTATCCACAGAGTTCTCCTGCTTAGATTTCTGAGAATGGAACAAAAATAAAGTAGTGAAATCTAGATTCTAATGAGAAGAGATGGAGGAAGAAAGAAAATGGAAGAGAGGAAGGAAAGAATGAAGGAAGAGAGGAAAGAAAGAAGGAAGAGAGGGAGGAAAGAATGAAGGAAGAAAACTTAGGAACAAAGAAAGGAAGGAATGAAGAAAGGAAAGGAAACCCTCTGGAAAGGATACAAGGAAAGGAAAGGAAAGAGAGGGAAGGAAAGGAGAGAGGGAATGTGGCCAGGACAGATGAAAGCACAAAGGAATAGAGAACAAGAACAATCAGTGTCTTACCTTGACATACTGGTAGAACATGTTGAACCTCTGTTCCTCGGGTCTTTCCAGATCATCTGTGAAGGTAATTCCTTTGACTCCTGATGAAAGATCCTTCATTCTTTGTTGAACAGCAGCCTCACTGGTGTCCACTGACCATTTACCATCATCAGACTAAACAAGGGTATAATAAATAATATGATATGAACTTTTGAAATAAATCCCACCTCTGACTTGGACATGAGAGGTACAGAATAGAGAGCAGGGACTTACAGTGTTGTGACATGAGAGGTACAGAATAGAGAGCAGGGACGTACAGTATTGTGACATGAGAGGTACAGAATAGAGAGCAGGGACGTACAGTATTGTGACATGAGAGGTACAGAATAGAGAGCAGGTACTTACAGTGTTGTGACATAGTGTTGTGACATGAGAGGTACAGAATAGAGAGCAGGGACTTACAGTGTTGTGACATGAGAGGTACAGAATAGAGAGCAGGGACGTACAGTATTGTGACATGAGAGGTACAGAATAGAGAGCAGGGACGTACAGTATTGTGACATGAGAGGTACAGAATAGAGAGCAGGGACTTACAGTATTGTGACATGAGAGGTACAGAATAGAGAGCAGGGACGTACAGTATTGTGACATGAGAGGTACAGAATAGAGAGCAGGGACTTACAGTGTTGTGACATGAGAGGTACAGAATAGAGAGCAGGGACTTACAGTGTTGTTCACTACAGGTATATCAAACTTATTCACTTCTCCATTTTCTTGAGGAGAATGAGTTGGACTGGTGTCTCCATTTTGATGCTTCTTGCCTTTACGATCCTTCTTGTCTCTGAACACACACAAACAAAAATGCAATATTAAAGGGGTCCATGCAAGAACAACATACATGTAAAAATGATCTCTGATTAAAATCTACATTTAAATTCTCCTTGGGGTTCTTTGAATTACAAATGAGAATACTCCAGTTTCGAGTTGTTTAGACACTGCTGTACTTCTTGACAAAAGACGCATTTGCTCAGCCTTAGCCTCAATCCAGAGAATAAACCTGTGGAATTAAAAAATGATTCTATTGTCCTATGTCAACATTTTTCACATTCTCGTTGGTATTTGTGAATAATTTACACTGAATTGAGGCTAAGGCAGAGCAAATGTGTCTTTTGTCAAGGTGCGTAAACAACTCGAAACTGGAGTATTGGGATTTTCATCACAAGCCACTTGCAAGCTGAATGTCAAGGTGTGTCCAGTAAACTCACTTCTTGGATGGAGTGGCAATTGCGTCTAGTCCTTGTGGAGGGTTCTTACAGATGTATGTAATGAGCCTGTGTTGAAGATTGATGATACTTCGATGGCCACATGCGCTGCAGGTTTGCATAATCCTTTCTATCTTATCAACTTTCTGCAATTGAATAAGGTGTGGGAGGGAACAACATCAGCCAACAGAAAGACATTTGAAAAGTAAGCAGAATTTACCCGGCCTTTTTGCAGTAATACATGATCCACTCAGACACCCTCACAACTTGTAGTTTACAATTAGATGCTAGCCACAAGAAGGATCTTTCAACATATTTGATGTTTATGATTGAAAAGTCTATTGCTAACTGACTAGCTACGGATCTTTCAACATATTTGATGTTTATGATTGAAAAGTCTATTGCTAACTGACTAGCTACGACTAAGACTTTTGCATAGCAATGAAAACGGTGGTAATAATAGCAAGTAAGAAATTCAATTTTTTTTATCAAACAATATTTATTTGTTTTGAATGTCTAGATTACAATGTACATGTACATTCCATCTACAAACCTACACATGGCTATTGTGGTAGTGGTGCTTATCTTACCAAGGCAGTTTCTGGGTTTTCACATTTTGAACAGAGGACAAACTTCTCAATGAATCCATCCAATATCTCCTGCAGTTTCTCGCCATGGTGAGCGCCATTGACAATGTACCTCTCATTCTTGGAATCAATCTGGGTTTGCGCACCCAGTTCACAGCCAAAGTATTTAGTTGGGTCTGCAAGTATACCGACAAGAGTTTATAGTGTTAAACGTCATCCAGTATTCTAATAAATGAAGTATGTTTAGCATGTCCAACCCCAAGCACTCGTCAGTAGAGAGAAGACAGACAGGATGGCAACTGGTATTCTGTAAGAGCATCATTCAGGGATAGAATCAACATTCCTTGGAGATGGAATGTTACGGCCTTATGCACCTGCTGGCTCAGCAAGTGATGATGATGAATCAATGGAAAAAACTACAAGAGATACTTACATGACGGTGGCCTTGAGAGTGCCTTTGCAACTTCAGGCATATTAACAATCACCGTTTTTATCCCATTTCCTTTTCCTTCGACCTGTAACAAAATCACTGTCCTTAGCAATACAGCAACCAAAACAGGTACTTTGTATAAAATATTATGGATATGATGGAACAGGATGAAATATCACGAAGAGGATGGGATGAGAAGTGATTCGATGGGATAGAATGGGATATAACAGCATACAAGTGGATAGATAATGGTAGTGTTAGGCATGGTACTCAGTAGAAGCCAGTAACCAACATCTTACAGTGCGACGACTTTAACCGGGGCCACTTAGATAACGAGAATGCTCTCTCCTGATTGGCCGAGGTACACAAATTTTGAAATTGGCTTTGTTTTCGTCTGACTTGTGATTGGTTCTCGTTGTCTAAGTTGCCCCGGTTACAGTAGTCGCACTGTAATGTGTCGAAAATTTCATCATTACCCTTCACACACATGTTCACTAAAATAGAGGGCTGGGCTTTTTTTAATCTACTCCTAGTTTGGCAGTGTAAGATAACATAGTGTACAACAAAAAAGACAAACTTTTGGTATCATCATCATAAGAAAATAGTTGCTAGGTTTTCCTGGCAAAGTGCCTACTTATTGCACGACCAACACCTACAAATCTTTACAACTTGGATGACATATTTTAATCATATATACTGCGTAGCCAATGTTTCATAACGAGCCAGAGCCAAGTTCTAATGGTCACGATGGGGTAGTACGGTTGCTATGATCGAATTACTATATGTCAACAGTGTCTTTCAAAGACCAATTAAGTTGTTTGCCTTATTTCCGTAGCAAATACATTTCTGTGTACTCTCATCAAATGAGTTTTGACAAGCGAGCGCGATTTTGAAGTTGTAAATAAAGTAACTGAGCCGTGTAGATCGATGCGACCGTCACTAAACAGGGTATGATTCGAACAAAGGCTGGTAGGAACTGAACAGAAGAATTTGTGGGCAATCAACAAAATATTCCAAAGATCTACGTACGTTTGCTGTCTGTTTTCCTCTGCGACTGATCAAGACAATTTCGCTTGCATGATGTAAATGGCGCGCAAATAGATCATCGAGTGTTTGATGGAGGCGAGCAAGAAGAAGAGGTTTACATGTGTCCGAGCTATTGTGTCCTGGCTGGGATTCTTTGGCAGAAACCCTAAAACCTCGATCATGTGTTAACGACCAAGAGCTCCAGAATCCGACATGTCCGTGTAGCTAACTCGTTCGGCGATCTTAATAATAATAAAGAATCGTCGCCATCTATCCCGCCAAAATGTAGCGATTATCGAAAGCAAGGGAGTTCTTTCAGAAATTCTCTCCAAAGATATAGATGCCTATCCAACAATATACGTATTTTAAGTTCCAGATATTTAGGATCCCTGATGAATGTTAAAATATATGGCAATCCATGTAAAATCTAACTTGCCTTGGACAAGGTAAGTTTATTTGATGATCTGTGCATCGCGCTTTCCCGCAATACTTTATTTCAATTCCCGATCGGCCTTGACACAGTCACAGGGAGTGCACTGTAACCTACAATGCTAACATCACATAAAACTGCATCTCTTAACTGATCTGGGAATCAGTTTATACTGATAAATCTAACAATCATGTAACACTGCCAAACTGCATCTCTACTGAGCTGGGAATCAGTTTGGACTGATAGATCAGCCTAACAATCATGTAACACTGCCAAACTGTATCTCTACTGAGCTGGGAATCAGTTTGGACTATCAGCCTAACAATCATGTAACACCAAACTGCATCTCTACTGAACTGGGAATCAGTTTATACTGATAAATCAGTCTAACAATCATGTCAAACCAAATTAATTGTATCTCTACTGAGCTGGGAATCAGTTTATACTGATAAATCAGCCTAATAATCATGTCAAACCAAAATGTATCTCTACTGAGCTGGGAATCAGTTTATACTGATAAATCAGTCTAACAATCATGTCAAACCAAACTGCATCTCTACTGAGCTGGGAATCAGTTTATACTCACAGATGTAATAATACGGCCGAAATTTACAATTTTCCTTTTATTATGTTTTTATGGACGAATAAAAATGACTTTAGAGTCATTGTTTGTATATACCAAATTCAATAAACAATCAATCACTTGTCGCCATGTACTTAGGGAAGGTATCATATTAGTTGTGGTCATCTGTGGTGTCGAAAGGAATCTAAGGTATGCCGGCAAAATTTCCTGCCTTTGGCTGGTAACTAAGGAGTTCTGGCTCGTTATGGTCACATAGGGCAATACTTGATTTACTTACCTGTAACAGATGGAACTACACATAATTATTAATACAGTAATATATCTATAATACATGTAGTGTAACTAACCTTAGCTATGATTTTAGGCATCTTGTACCGATAGAACTGATCTGTATTCTTGCGGTTGATGTTAACGAGAGCCATGTTGATGAAATGTGTTTTCTTCTTAGTCTACTGTTAGCCAGGTGCTTATAATGATTACAAATAAGACTTTCAAGCTGGTTCCTTGTATAAGTCATAAACGTTTTATTTCTAGTCCTTTTTATTTCTAAAATTAGGCTTTTTTGCCTCCTCGTATGATGTATTGATAGCGGAATCTTGACTCTGTTTGGTGGATTACAACCTGAGATAGAAAATAAATGACAATAAAATGAATAACAGTGAATCACTGTAACTTCTTTACTCGTTGCACATGGATTCAATTACAAGCCAGCGAACTCAGGAAGCTACTTTGAAAATGACAGTTGCATCTGCCGATTAGTAGATGTCTACATGAGGCCTTGCGATTGATTACTCCAGTAGGAATGACCACACCAACCATGCTGTAATTCTATCGTGTTTAAATAAATGCTATTATTATTCACTCCTACAGATCTACTTCAAATTCTATTGAAACCTCTGCATGAAACCCCAAGATTATGTGTCCCCGATTAGTGTACCACTTGTGGTATGCTAGAAGTCATGACACGTTAATAAAGTTTATGTATGTATGTATGTATGCCAAATTTACTTTGTCTCTGCAGAGCTTGTTACTTTGGATTTATTCCTAATGGAACTTCAAATTTAATTTAGTAATCAAAGAACAAAACATGTTCACTTGGATACCTACACGGCTCAAAGTACCAAGTAGAGTTATGCATATTTATGTCAGCCGTTTATTGAAATGAATCTAGTTAAAGACACATTGAAACATTGAATACAAATTGTGGTTTGAATTTAGGTTAAAGTTATCCGGATTAGAGAAAAAAATTAGTTCAAACATGCAAAAATATTTTTGAAACAAAATAACTTTATCTTTTGTACTAAATTTATCTTTAATAATATCAGACTAAATGCCAGACAATTCCTTTTAACTTTGAGTGTTTACGACAAGAACTTAGTGCAATCAAGATGAACTACCTTACTTGGAGAACTGAATATTTGATCACCTGTTTTCCGTCAAAAACAAAGGATATGGAAAGCGCAAGGTGTCAATGCACAGGTAGGGATTAGTGATGTAGTTCATTATCATCTTCAACATGTTATATCAGTCCAAAGCTTGAATTATTGGTATTCATTATATTCAGTTTTGTTGGGTTTATTTCACATTCTGGGCGGCTACGCAGGGTGTTTTTAAGCTATAATACATGTAGCTTGAATACTTAGTGGGATACTATTGATTGTTAATTATTTATGTCACCACAGTTTCAAAATCTATTCTAGAAATACACTTGATTCAAAAGAAAACCCAAAAAAACTTGATTAACTCTTATACAATGTAGCTACATGTCACTTTTAATTTTTCCTTCCAGCTACACAGAGCACATGTGATATTAAGTGTGAAGCACCGATTTCAACTTCCACAACAAAATTATCAAAAACAGTGAAAGTTTATCGTTAGACTTGTTTGTATTCTCTGTTTTGACTAATAATTGGCAAGCGAATCCCTGGGGAAATCTTCTGTGGTCAAGCCATAAAAGCCATTTTCGAAATATTTACTAGCGTAGCACTATCTTTCACTTCTTTTGGTCAAATCATGGGATACAATATGTACATGTAAACAACTTGAAACCCACTTGGCATAGAAATACCGTCCATTAAAGTGGGAATAATCTAATTAAGACATACTATATCTAAAACCAATGTCATTCATCTCAAGAAGAGTATACAGTGTTACATTTTGCCCCGAGAATCCTATTTATTAGTAACGATTTTCCAAGTTTATTTTGATATCAGATAGGTGAGACCATATCTCAAGTAGATGAGAATTTGGAGTTATTAATTTTGAAAAAACTGCAACAATATAAATCCTTTCAGAGAGTAAAAACGAGGAACCAACTTCCACCAGAAGGGGAAAGGTATTCTTGTCAAATAACATCATATTATTTTTTGTTGTTGAAAAATCACAGAAAACTCCAATCGACAGTAAACAAAGCACTGCTTGTGGAACAATTCACATGAACTATATAAAGGTGGTTGAACAGCCTTGACAATTTCCCACTGAATATTTAAAGGATATCAGTTGAAGTGTTTATTGGGATTAAGACAATGAAACTTTTATTTCAACCTATCAAGATCTGACATGGACTTGAAAGGAGTGAATTTTCTTTCATCTCAATTGAATGCACACGTAAATACCTGGTCAGGAATATTTCATAAACACGAAATCAGTATCTTCTCTCTCCAGGGAATCCAAAGCAATCAATATTTGATTAAAGAAATGGTTGGCTTAGAGGAATAAAGTGAATTCAAGTTTAATGCACAAATTACTGCATACAAGAACACGAGCAAGTATTTGACGAAGGAAGTTCTTGTATTACGAACATCAAATTCCATGTGCTCAGTCACGCTCGACCAGTATTACATAAAAACCCTTTTCTTACTGCTAAAGTTTGAAATACAAAAACCTTCAACAAACGATATTCATTTGAAATTGATTATTTTGTCTAAACTTTTAGTAATGTAGTTCGATTCAATGAACCGAATGAAATCAGCGAATGAAATTGGATTTCGAAATAAAATTGGGAAAATTGAAGATGTTTCTTACTCTATATGAAGATATAACTATAAGAAAAAGATAGTTACATTTTAGAAATGAAAATAAGATGTCCAAAAAGTAGAACGAAGTCGAAATAGAAAACGATGACGGTGTAAAATTACAGACAAAAAAAAAAAGAAATTTTCTTCCAAATTTTGCCGATATTGAGTTAAGAATAGGGATATTATCCACCTGAAAACAAAAAGAAGATTATTAGAATATTTAGAACGATTAGAAATAGTAATCGTTACCTGTACAATTAGACAACTTCATAAAATCGTCCTTAGATGACGAAATGATCTTCACAAACTTGCGTGGATAGAAAAGATAGGAAAAATACCCCAAAGAGAGAATCTACAACAAAAGATAATACATCAGGACGTGTATGAACAATAAGCCGTACTCTTGAGACCGATGAGTCGTTAAATAAGTACGAAAAGTCCAGAGGATTTTGCGAATTTCTTACACCTACCTTCAAGATGGCTACCTTCTCTGGTTCTGCTCGGGAGTCGATTGCGCCACGTGATGTTCATATTTGACGTCATGAATATACTCGGCAACGCATGTCAAACGAAACTCCTACGAGCTTGTACGAACATTCTACGAGGGGTACCGATAACCTTCGTGAGAAATCCGAAGAATTCGGAAGAAGAGATGGATTATTTTGTCATTGTTGCTGAGAAAAACTGACTACACACGATCTAGAATTTTCGCTAGTATTGAAATATGAGGATCGGGAAGAGAGAAAATAAAATTATGAAGAACGCCACAATGAACGCATTCATTTATTAAAGCATGAACATTCTAAAAATATATATTTTGAAAGGTTGCGCCAGGATCGAGGCGCGAACTTTCCCGTTTGCAAAAAAATTTCGTACAATCAATTTTTGCAAGAAAATTGCAAAATCAAATAATATATATTGACTGGTCTCTTACTTGATGCATTTGTGGTCGTAATTAAACTGGAAAAGTAAAATATGGGGAAATGGAAAAGTGGGAAATATCCGTTGCTACTGCATCCGAATCTTTGTCGTACCACACCCGAGTATCTTCCGACAAGCTGCGGCGGGTTTGGATCGTGAAAGGTGTTTCGGGAACGCGAGGCGATTTGTTTATCAATGTGAGTTGTGGCGTGGGAAGGCTGCTTCTTGTTCCTTACTCACTCAGATTTTCCCAACTTCATTTCTTTATCCAGACAGTATTTTATTGGTCGGATTGAACAGAGGTCTTGATTAAACCAAAAGTTTGTGATCATCCTCCGGAAGTGATGGAAGAAACTTGAATATTTTGTGGAGAGTTGTTAGAGTAGACTGTACAAAGCGTACCAACTCCGACATCAAAGAACCAACGTGTTTGCAAGCCTAAATCACCCTGGGAAACCATGGATTCCAGAAAGGACTTTTTTCCACTCACAGACAATGAATCTATTGTTAAATTCTTCAAAGAAGAGATGAAAAAAGACCAGCCAAACCTTGCTCAACTATCACTGATTCTTGGCTTCTTCGAAGAATCTTATACCTGCAAAGCAGGGACCAGTGACCCTTCCTCTAGTTGTACGAATTTGGACGAGGAGACATATGATGCTCTTTACTGCAAGTTTATGGCTCTTCTTCAGAGGGATTTCTCGTTTAATGCTGAAAATAAGCCTGCTAGCAGAGAGTTGGTTAAAAGTGTTGCTGATCTGGTTTGGGGGTGTTTGGCTAAATCTTACTTCAAAGACAGACCCCACATTCAAAATTTGTACAGCTTTTTGACTGGTGAGTTGATTTTCAGTTCAAATCTTGAGATTCAACAGAAGTAAAAATCAAACGTATTCCCTTACCATTTTACCATTGAACTCCACAAGTTCTATGAATGTTTTTTGTTTTTGTTTTGAGGGTGATTTGCACTTGTTGTAAGTTGATGTGTTGTTGCAAATGTAAAACTGTGTAAAAGTTCACGAATTCAAATACTATGCTACGTATTAGATGTGTTTATGGCTCTTTGTGAAAACTAAAAACAAAGCAAAGCATTATCATACCATTCGCTTAAACAACTATTACACACTTCATATAACAAAGTTGTATCATTGGAGTTTTTTGGACAACCACAGGAACTCTGAAATAGTTTTTTAATCAAACCCTCATGATTGAAAATAACAAGCCTTTTTTCTAAGTTCACGTCCTTAGATTTTTATATTCGATGACAACCAGTAGAAATCCACCAGAAATACTTCATTTTTTGTGAAAATGATTTATAGATGGTATTTCGTTTTTTCAATAAATTGTTATTAACAGTAGTTGACTAAAATATTGTTTTACCTGATAGACTAAGCTGCCATCATTATTAACTGTTAGGAAATCGCCTGGATTGCTTTGGTGTGGCACTGACTGTAGTAGCCATGTGCCAAACACTTGGCTATAATGACGTGCACTTGTGCTTATCTGAAGACCATGCCTGGGTGTATTTTGGAGTCACTGGCTCTGAAACTGCAGAAGTGACATGGCATGGAAAAGGGAATGAAGACAAGAGAGGGAAACCTGTTGATTCGGAAGGTGGAAATGGTAAAAGTTGGCTCTACTTGAATGGGTATGCTGTTAGTTGCACACGTCACATGGAAGTAGCATCTATTGTTTCGTCTATCCATGTCGGAATCAACCATAACAAAGACAGTGTGGAGCTTGCAAATCTTCAGAAGGTATGCTAAAATAATCATTGGGAAATAATAGTACAAATTATAAAATAACAACTAGGTATATTTTCATGACTAAAACAAAATGAATCATCGTCTCTGAATAACATAATTTCTTTTACAGGAACTCCTGTGGATTTTATATGATATGGGACACCTGAATAGGTAGGTTAAACTCATCGCCAATAGATGAACCATACTGTGTGTAGCTCACATGTAATGTAACTTCAAAATTTGAGTTCTAATAGGATTGAGTTCTCCTATCTTATGTTATGAACTCATTTATTGTACTCATTTATTTATTTATAAGAACTTTATTTGCAAAATAAAGGACAAAAATGGTGTCAACAAGGCAGAAACTAAATCCCCATATTATTACTATTTCATGAATTGAACTAAAATGTATTTCAAAGTACTGTTAGTAAATAGATAGATCTACAATCGTTGCCAAAATATCTTGGCACGCTTGACTATTTTTGCGTAAAAAAACATTGATTTTCATTCCTAACCCTTTATGGGCACTCCCCCTCCCCCTCCCTCCCCTCCCCCCCCCCCCCCCCCTAACCTTATTGTCATGCTATTTCTTAGATATCTAACCTTATTGTCATGCTATTTCTTAGATATCTAACCTTATTGTCCTGCTATTTCTTAGATATCCAACCTTATTGTCATGCTATTTCTTAGATATCCAACCTTATTGTCATGCTATTTCCTAGATATCCAACCTTATTGTCATGCTATTTCCTAGATATCCAACCTTATTGTCATGCTATTTCCTAGATATCCAACCTTATTGTCATGCTATTTCCTAGATATCCAACCTTATTGTCATGCTATTTCCTAGATATCCAACCTTATTGTCATGCTATTTCCTAGATATCCAACCTTATTGTCATGCTATTTCCTAGATATCCAACCTTATTGTCATGCTATTTCTTAGATATCCAACCTTATTGTCATGCTATTTCTTAGATATCTAACCTTATTGTCATGCTATTTCTTAGATATCTACCTTATTGTCATGCTATTTCGTAGATATCTAACCTTATTGTCATGCTATTTCCTAGATATCCAACCTTATTGTCATGCTATTTCCTAGATATCCAACCTTATTGTCATGCTATTTCTAGATATCTAACTTTATTGTCATGCTATTTCCTAGATATCCAACCTTATTGTCATGCTATTTCTTAGATATCCAACCTTATTGTCATGCTATTTCTTAGATATCTAACCTTATTGTCATGCTTATTGTCATGCTATTTCTTAGATATCTAACCTTATTGTCATGCTATTTCTTAGATATCCAACCTTATTGTCATGCTATTTCCTAGATATCCAACCTTATTGTCATGCTATTTCCTAGATATCCAACCTTATTGTCATGCTATTTCCTAGATATCCAACCTTATTGTCATGCTATTTCCTAGATATCCAACCTTATTGTCATGCTATTTCCTAGATATCTAACCTTATTGTCATGCTATTTCCTAGATATCCAACCTTATTGTCATGCTATTTCCTAGATATCCAACCTTATTGTCCTGCTATTTCCTAGATATCCAACCTTATTGTCATGCTATTTCTTAGATATCCAACCTTATTGTCATGCTATTTCTTAGAGAGGCCATGCTATTTCTTCTAATATTGCATGCTAAGATAAACCTTTATTGTCATGCTATTTCCTAGATATCCAACCTTATTGCATGCTAACTAGATATCCAACCTTATTGTCATGCCTTAGATATCTAACTTTATTGTCATGCTAGATATCCAACCTTATTGTCATGCTATTTCTTAGATATCCAACCTTATTGTCATGCTATTTCTTAGATATCTAACCTTATTGTCATGCTATTTCTTAGATATCTAACCTTATTGTCATGCTATTTCTTAGATATCTAACCTTATTGTCATGCTATTTCCTAGATATGGCAACTTATTGTCATGCTATTTCGTAGATAAACCTTATTGTCAGATTTCTTAGATATCAATTGTATGCTATTTATTCTAACCTTATTGATGCTATTTCTAGAATCTAACCATTGTCATGCTATTTGTAGTTGTCATGCTATTTCTTAGATATCTAACCTTATTGTCATGCTATTAGATATCCAACCTTATTGTCATGCACTTATATCCAACCTTATGTCATGATTTCCTAGATATAGCCAAGTAGATATTGTCAGCTATTTCTTAGATATCCAACCATTGTTTTCCTAGATATCCAACCTTATTGTCATGCTACTTAGATATCCTACCTTATTGTCATGCTATTTCCTAGATAAGTGCCTTATTGTCATGCTATTTCTTAGATATCCAACCTTATGTCATGCTATTTCCTAGTATCCAACCTTATTGTCATGCTATTTCTTAGATATATCACATCTTCTTTTATGTATATATATTTATTTTTCACTGCCTAGATTTTATTTATATTCTATATTGTAAAAAGCATAGAGACTAACCTTATTGTGTATGCTATTTTTAATATCTAAATCAAATTTTATTATCTAACCTTATTATATCATTTCATTACTTTGTCAATTCCTTTATTTTGGTAGTTCTATTTCTTGAGCTAAACAATAGAAAGGAAACCTACAACGATGCATATCTATATACACCTACCTTGGTGGTACTATCATCGTAAGAAACTCTTTGCTGAGGCAATAAAAAGTTGGGTTGTGCAGCGCATGTGGTAATACTAGGGCACAACCCAAAATCGTTCAACTTGTTTTCGCGAACATTGTTGAAATCTAACATGCCCAAAGCATGTTGCGCGATTCCTTTATTTTGGTAGTTCATTTTTTGTTGCTCGTATTACCGCACCTTTAGAGACTGATGTGATTGTTTTATCCACAAATACCTGCACGAGCTGACTGTACAATGAACGAGAAATTTTAAATACTGCACGATTTGTTAGGCGAGTTTGCTGAACAGTAATGTTGTTTTAGGCTGAGCACCTGCTATTATTTTGTCTATTTCTTTATTAGCTAGTTGGTCAAACCTGTCTTTGTCAGGATCAACAGCCGTCATGATTGTGTGGAGACGAAACTGCATTAAACTGGAACAGACGGCACTGTATATACTTGCATTGTCATCAGATAACACAAAATCATGTGATCAAGTTTAGCCAATCAGATGCCAGAATTCAGTACAGTGTATGAAGTTTGAATATTAATATGGTTAATTATGCTTCTAGAGAAGTGTAGACAAAACCTTGATGCTATTATTAACCCATAGGTACAACTACTCCAAGGAAGATGAAGAAATGTACAAGGAATTCTATGAAATTGCAAATGATTTGATCCCCAACATTTTGAAGGATGCAGTGGATAAATCTGACGGTGTTCCCTTCACAGAGGATCCAGTATTATTCTCGCTTATGCTCCAGTTCTACGATGGCATCTGTCTTTGGGAGGAAGGCAGCCTGACTCCTGTCATTCATGCTGACTGGGCCAAGAAGCTAGTTCAGTCCATTGGTAAATTCACACCTGAATGTCGATCAACATTTACGTTGGATAAAGCTGAAGAAAAGAGTAATGAAGCAGTTCCAAATGAAGAGAAAGAAAAGCCTGCACAACCAGCAGTTTCTCTTGTTTTAAAAAGTGCTAAAATGAAAGACTTGCGCAAGCTGATCACATCAGCTGGGAAGCTGAACACAAGTGCTATTAAACTACAACTGACTGCACAGTCTCAAGTTAGCATTCCAAAAAGTCGACGCCGATCATCATTGAAGGCTGATGTATATCTGTATGATTACGATGACCAAATTAAGGAGGAAGGTGCTGGGGAAGATGACGACGATCTGTTTGTAGTCAGAAAGAAGCGCAAGATGAAGGATGAAGATAGAAACTGGAGTGCAGCATTGTCATAGTTTGTGCGGTGTTGTGACTCATTTTAGTCTATTTTTGTAATCTGTTATTAGTTCTAACTTAAAGCTGAAGGCATATTGTTCAAACGATTCACAAGCACTCCCAGTTGAGTCACCTCAACTCGTGATGAAATTTGAGCTCATGTTCAATTTCTTCACAAGTCGGTCTTCAAACGAGCTGCAAGTTCAAACTTGTGTTGACTTGTGTTCTTGTTTGAACAGTGCCTTAGTGGCAGTTAGGTTTCCTATACCAGTACAGCTGTAATTACATTGTTTTATTATGTTCATTTAGCTTTGGGATTAACAACTCTTTTAGTTCTTATTACTGCCTGGCTGGTAAGTATTAATTTGCAAGTGAAAGAGCCAAATTAGCTGTCTGGTAATTTAGTTTTAGTTGAGACAATAATAACATTAATTTATATTCCTTTGTCAACTTCTTTCTAGACATATCTTGTATATGCCGATCATGCACCAGGTATTTTAGGGCTATAGAATGGTGAAACCCGCGACTCACCAAGACCCCAGGGGGGGTACTCAGGGGTATCAGTGACGGGGAGGTGCAAAGACCTTTTTGGGGGTTTGAAATTCGTGGCTTGGGACTTTTTTGGGGTTATCAATTTTCTGGTGGACTTTTTTTGATATAAAGATTTTTGCAAGGACTTTTTTGGGGGTTGATAAAAATGATTTCCTACCATTCTCGATTTTATGCGGAGGCTTTTTTGGGGTTACGATTTTGGGCCATTGGACTTTTTTGGGGTCTTGTTTTTTCATAATGGACTTTTGGGGGGTTAAAAAGTTTGGCCTCATTCGCACTTCCCCGTCACTGATACCCCTGAGTACCCCCCCTGAGTACCCCCCCTGGGACCAAGACACTTGTTAAAAAATCCAAGCCTGAGACTCAGTTCCGAGACTCTTTCCTGGAACACAGAGATTTCGAGACTTGCTCAGATTTTGCAGAGACCTGGTATTTTTCAGAGACCATTCTATAGTCCTTATTTTATATCCATTTTGTGCCTAAATATTACCTGGATTATGGTCTCAGTGTTTTGTCTTTGGAGGAGTAAATTCAGTCATTAAAATCACTCTCCTTTCAGAGCCTTAAATGTGTATTAACAAACCAATTTCTCAGGTTCACATTTTGATGACGTAATAGCTGGGTGATGTCATACTTATGTAGCTTTATATTGTCATTGGTCTGTTATGCACGATGTGGTTGGTTGAGGGCTGTGTGTTGTTAGAGTACAGACACACACATGATGTCACAAGATCACCCAATATTATTCTCAAAATATTATTCAAAACAAATAGATTCCATTTTGCTGTGTGTCTGTACTCTCAGTATAGATGCACAGAAGAAGTCAAAATGTGGCAATCTTGAACAACAGTTATGCCACTCAACTTCGTCTTGTGTCATAATTCTTTTGTTCTCACCACATTTTGACAACATCTGCATCAGTCTATAAGAGTATAAATGCCCTGCAAAGTGGAATCTATTTGTTTATTAGACATCCTTTGCAAATGTGTTGACCCTGTAGTTTGTTGATGCATTTTTTCACTACTATATACACCTATTCCAAATATCGTTGTCCGGGCCGAAAGCAACAAGCAAGAAGCTGACGACCACAAAGGACTTTGGGAATCTCCCAATTAATATATTTATATCCGTGGTACTTGAGAAGTTATCCCTACAAGCGTTGAATAGCAATCATTTGGAACTATTGGGCCATTTGAAAATGCATGTTGTCAAAATGTCTACGGATGAATAAGGAGAAAGTCCCACCGCCCTTTGCGGTCGTCAGCTTCTTGCTTGTTGATTTCGGCCCAGATAACGATTTTTGGAATAGGTGTATATGACCAATACTAGTTCATGTAAGTGTTAATATATACTTGTACAGTCATTTCTCTCTCTAAGCTGTACACTCTTGAGACTAACTTTTGCTGTCCAGCTAAGGGAGGTGTCCATCTTAGAGAGAATGAATTTATAGTGACGTAGTGCAGCAGGAACCAGACAAAGGTGTCTGGCTTAGAGGTGTCTAGCTTAGACCAGTGCCGCCCTATATAGAGTTGCCTGTATACATTGTAATATTTAATCATCGTATTCAAATATTATTACTTTTTTCAAAGTGTGGTACCGTTGAAGACTTTGTAAGACAATTGAGCATTGAATAAGTATTAGTCATTATTAAATGCTATTTTTAAGATAAAACTGATAAAACTTGTCAATGGTCATTTTTTAGTTAGGGTATACAGTATCTGCCCCACCCGGCCCCCTCCAAAAAAACAACAACAACAGAATAAACAGGGAAAAAATGTCAGAGTCAAAATACATCTGCTATTAAAAAAAACAATGTACTTTATTTTTTCAACTATTTATTTATGCAAGCGATTTTCAACGTGTTCCCTAGCCTGCGTTTTGTCCAGGGAGGGGTGCGTAGTAAATTTATTTTCTCGAGTTCATTTCCTTACATTGTCAGCCAATGTATTTATGATGGAAGAATATTAAAATATTGATGTTCTTTATGGTTTTATGTGTAGGTTTTGAGGCGAAAATTTGTTCTTAGAAGTAAAAATAGATATATTTCTCGTAAGCTACTTACCCAACCCCACTGGATTTTCGTAACTTGGTAAGCCAATCATCACGCTGCTTGAAGGTTGGCAGGTTTGCGTAATTAAGTTCCATACTCGTCGCTGTGTAGAGGCGTTTGAGATTTGATAATCTTCAAGACTTACTGTGGCCGTAAAGGCCCGCTGTATGGCAAAGATAAAAGACATGACAATAATACCTTCATGACATTCAAGCTTTTGATGTATTTGGACTCGCAGCTTTGTGAAAGTTCTCTATAATTCTTCACTCCGGACCGGGCGAGGGCAGCCATCTTGAAATTGTATCACGCTTTTTTTCAAAAGAAACTCAAAGAAACCATGGCTCAATTGGACGAAAATCGTAAATGGACTCAAGATGAAATTATAAATAATACTAAAAATGTTGTGCGAGGTTTAGAGACACTTAAAAATGAGCATTCTTCGCTCTTGACCAATCTAAATATCCCAGACAAGAACTCTGAGCTCGAGGAAGCGAAGGTTGGAGTAGTCCAAGAATCTCTTGACAAGTTAGAGTTGGGATTAGGCGAGGCACAGGTGAGATTTTAAACGTTGTAGTTTTGATGTAGCGTTGTAGACACAAGGGAAGCAAGTCAATTTGTATAAATTCATACGTTGATCATCTCCCCATGAAGCCTGAATACACGTTAACACGAACCAATGTTTTCCGAGAAAATGTTGAAGTTTCTCGGGAAATTTGGGTTGTTCTGGCTTCCGTTTAGTCTTTAAATGTATCTACAAGTATAGATCTAAAAGTAGTCTACATAATGTACAATTATTGAGGTTTGTGTTGGGTTACATATCGCTCAATATTCAAAATGATATTTGTATAAATTTCAAGGGTTTGTTGAACACATGTTATTTTTACACCTTTTTACAATGAGTGACTTAATTCTAAAAATTAGGTAATATTTGCAGATTTTTCCGCTAAAGAACAAACAAATCCTATGTAGAACCATTTACTTTCACCATAGTTTTAAAAATAAGAAAATATAAATTAAAAAAATTCTGAGAAATTTGAATTATGTGTAGTGTAGTATTGTTACAAATATTGATTTTATCTCTGAATTTTCTTTGAGAAATAATTATTTCCTATTGGATTCCTTTGCTACAGATATTTTCTTGAATTTTGTCAATCAGCACTTCTAATATTTTAAATTGATATGTATTTTAATATAAAATTTATTTTCATTTTGGGAGTTCAACCTATTTTTAGGTTGATCAGATTAATTACCAAGGCAGATATTCTGTTTGGATATTTAGAGGTTACTAACATTGTAGTTACATTTTGTAACAAAAACATTATCATTTCACAAAAGACAATAATTATGTGTTTGTACATATTGTGGTTTCAATGTAGGGTTTGTTGGGAGTTTTTCACTAATTTCAAGTGCTAGCGAAGTAGTAATCAAAGACTTTTAATTAAGGCTGCATTATATCTGAGTAGAAGCCACTGAATTGTGGATTTCCATTGTTAAAAAAAGCCGCTTGTTGCTTGGAAGGCTTGTGTTCATTCTATCTGCTGCCATCTACTTTCATATGAACTAGAGTCACATTCAATCCGTTATTCAATAGTGTATATCCCTAATACAGTTGACTCCTTCGTAAGCGACCGACCACCTTGGGAGCTGGACTTAGTGGCCGTTTACGAGAGATAGTCACTTACAAGAGATTTTAAAGTGATTACATTGTATGAGAAACAAAACAGGGTTTTGTAAAGGTGGTCGTTTATGAGAGTGGTCGCTCAAAGAGAGTCAACTGTAAGTTTTTACTCTGTAATTCCAACTTTTAGTATCGTTGTACCATATTTTCTCAATTTGATTGAATCCAAAGGCAAATTATATCTCCTGGCAACATATTCAGAGATTTGGAGCCAACTGAGAAAAAATCATAAATGTGTGTTTTGCATGTTTCTGCATAAGTAAGGATAATGATTTCTACCCAGAGAGGATTTCCAGTTAATAGAGGAAACACTCTAGAAGGTGTTAATACTGATATGGTTTTGTATCATTCAGGATGAAATAACCTCTAACATTGAGCTATTTTTTCCAGTTTTTTTGTTGCTTGATGTTCTAATCAATCAATAATGGCACGTTACTTAACTTTAATAAGACACAAACCTCAAATCAGTTATTGCCTGCTGTTTTAAGCCATAATAATTATAATCCAGCAACCCTGCATGTGCATACTTTCAATAAATTGTGTTTAGTATAATTTTAGACTTAAATATCAGAGAAGATAAAAAAACCTTTTTATTAGTACTTCTGCGTAATGATGATTTTACTTCCGCTCTCGACCAGTGATTATTGTCTCATAATAACTGGTTGTAATCACAGCCAATTACAGCGAGAGAAACTCTATGTTCAAGTCTCAAGTCAGGCTCAGCTACTCAACTTCGTCTCGGTGAACATTCACCGATAATCACTTCGCCTTCGGCGAATATTATTGTTAAATAATGAGCTCAATATTTTACATGAATACTGCTATGAAAAATAATTATACATGTACAATAGAACACTGCTATCTTAATCTAGTATCTCCACCTCAGATCTCTCTACTATCTTGAAAGAGATATATATGCGCGACCCCCTATAAGAACCAATATTTTTTTTAAACCTTTTTTAGACTTTTGTCGTCCACATTTAACCCTTTGACTCCCACGGCGCCCGAAACCGCCCGTAAAAATCGATACTGCTTGAAAAATTCTAACTTTCTGAATTTTCGTAACATCGATCTCATGGCCAGTTATTAGTGACAACTAGATAACTCTTCATATTTTAACCTCAAGTAAACTGACTTACAGGTCCGATTTCTGGGATTAGTTCAATTTGTTTGCCATAAAAATCAAAAATGCGTTTTTTGACGCAATTTTACACCTCGAAAATGAACGACATTTGACTTGGATTTTTTCCAAAATACATCCTTGCGAAACAAAACGCCACTTTCTCAGCAAACTTCCATCTCTCTTCTTGATATAGTCGTGAATTTTGCCCTCTCTTTTCCTTAACTCGCCGAACAATAGCCATTTCCTTAGGACCACTTTCGCTAACACGTGTTTTCCTTCTGCACGCCCGAAAAGGATGCCGGGAAACATCCGGGAATTTCGGCATAGATCTCCCCCGAAAATCCCTCTTTTAAGGATATATAGAGTGTCGAGCCACTCGGTCCTACAGGCAAAATATTGCACCGGTTGCATTCTTTACAAGTCCAAAGTCGCCAAAAATGCCTTTGTAGGTCCTGGAATCCACCACAGAAAGACCAGAGAGACGATTTCACAATTGAGTCCGCCATTTTGAATTTCCAAACGGCAAAGTCGAAATCTGTTCGTGAATTCGTATCTAAACTCCTGAGTTCTTCCAGGAGAACGGTCTCTACCACACCAGTCAAGCTTAATGATGCTGTCCTGGGGGCTTCTGTGGTGAATAATGGCTATAAACACTCTAAAAATGCAAAATTGACCGATCCTAGTAGCTACGAGATGCCGTTCCTCGAGGAGATTCACCAAAAGAGAAAGATTACGTCAGAACCTGAGCCCGTGGGCTTTCAGAACTGTCAAGATTTCCATGGAAACCCCTTATATGGAATCGAAATTTCCTATGGCGTGATTAGGTCCAGAAAATCGCTAAAAAACTCAAAAATCTCTGGGTGTCAAAGGGTTAAAAAATAAATTTAACTGCAAAAAAAGTATAAAAAAATTCCTGACAACAATTATTGGGGCCAGGGCCGGATACGGCTTTATACGGACCAGCACCAAAAATCCGTATCTGCCCAATCACATGACTTTCGCCAAAGGTTTTATTAAGAGCACAGCACGCGCACGGGGAAATACGGGTCATATGATAAGGGGACTTATTTCACTCCGAAAACAGGCCTGATGCAAGCACAAGTGCAATGATCCAAAATAATGTTTTCATTTCATTCTGCTTGCATTGGCTAATTTTTCACACACACACACACACAAAAAAAAAAACAGCACAATTTCCTTGTGCCTTAAGAGTGTAATATTTTTAATAAAACATTTTCAATGCTGTGTGCTAGTGTGTCTAGGTGGACTAACCATGATAACTGTGTTTATAGGTATTAATGTCACTATGCAGTCATCTAAGTACAGTAGAAGCGGAAAAACAAAAGTTACGAGCTCAGGTCAGAAGACTTTGCCAAGAAAATGCATGGTTAAGGGAAGAGCTCTCTGTAACGCAACAAAAACTACAAGAAAGTGAACAAAAAGTTGCACAACTAGAAGAAGAGAAGAAACATCTTGAGTTTATGAACTCCATTAAACGATATGATGATGTAGGTTATAATAATATCCCTAATAATATCCCAAATATATAATAATAATAATATTCCTACTAATGATTGTGATGATGATAATGACGATGATGTTTGTGATGATGATGTTTGTGATGATGATGATTGATGATGATGACAATAATGATTGTGATGATAATGATTGATGATGATGATTGTGATGATAATGATTGTGATGATAATGATTGTGATGATAATGATTGATGATGATGATGATGATGATGATGATGATTATATAATATTTCTCTATAAATGTATAATATTTCTCTATAAATATGTGTTGTACCACACAGGTGAGTTGCATGACATACAAATAACATTTTAGAACTTCACTGCATTAGCCATTACCAAAACGAGCAGGGGACTGATACCAAGTCCGTAATACTAATTCAATTTGAAACTAGAAAAAATGGGCATCATTTTCTCAGATCAAACTTAGCTAGTCTGGAAAGTTTGGTGAACTTCGGCTTAATATTGACGATGCTAGAGGGCATCAAAGATTACTATTTTCCCATACAAACTCTGTAAATTTTTGACGCTGTCCATCCAAACCATACATTCACTGTAAAATTTTGGCTGGACAACACAATTTCAAAAGTTTATAATTCCGACAGAATTCGCTCAAATCATATCAAACTTTGCACAGTTGTTAATTTCAACATGCTCTTTCATGTCATGAACTTAATTTCGTAATTATATTAATTCTAATAAACTCATTCCCAGTCCCCTGCTCGATTTGGAAGTGGCTAATTGGCATTGCACATCTCTACGACCACTCATTATCACACTTGATTATTTTGATCTTAGTCTACTTTAAAACCAGTGGTTATTGGACCACAAAATTACATGCATTCAATATATTTATCAGTATTTGGTGATGAAACAGATGGTTGATTATTTCTATACTTCCATAAATAGCTTCTCGTTATGTTCTGGCTGCCATCTATATTTAATAAATGTTATTTTACTGTGCACGTGTCACCTACATGTACAATGTATGTGTATACAAGACATGGCAAATAGTCCATTGTCCTTTTATCTCTATTTCAAAACGAGTCTACGTGCGAAACCTTTCTTATGCAAATGAATTTTCCTTTTTCATGTAAATAAAACTCATTTTCATATGAAAGGTTTCGCACGTACACTCGTTTTGAAACAGAGATAAAAGGAACTCGGAAATGGACTACTGACATGTTAATGTATCACATGTATAACATACTTCATGCTAATTGCTTGCACGTTAGTTATCTCGTTTAAGTTTTATTTGCAGTATTTTACTTTACGTTGCATTGTATTGATGATATTTTATTTTGCATGTTTTACACTAATTAACTGTTTGTCTTGTTTTCTTTGCACTAATTTACTTTATGTTGCTGTTCCAACCATCCTGATTATTTTATTGAATAGGACAAGCATGTGAGTAACATACTTAAATCACTATTTGTTGAAACCATGGAATTTTAAAGCTTTATTTTATTGTGAAAAGAACCACATGTAAAACAACAGGGGCATTAATCATGGCGTCCAGAGGTTCCACGTTTTCATTTTTTTGCCTAACAAATTCCAGCTGGCAAAAATACATTGTATGAATACATCCATTGATATATAGAGGTTATTACATGGGTAGTTGTGTAATACGGCTGGATATTTTTACGAGTCGTGCCGTATTTTGACGAGCCATAGGCGAGTCAAAATACAAACAGACGAGTCAAAATATCCAGCCGTATTACACAACTACCCGTGTAATAAATTGTTTATTATACGACAACAAAATTAACAAAAAAAAAACGTCTTTTTCTCTTTCTTTTTATTTGCGACCGGACAAAACAAGAAACAGAGCGCGCGCGCAAAATTGACGTATCCGAATTCTAAAACGTGTAATATGCTGTCATATTTGTACTCGTATTTGTACTGTAACATTACAAGTTGTGTAATAAATACAGCTTATTAGATGTTTTCTCGGGTATTACGGTCTGATATTTTACGAGTTGCGAACGTATTTTTCCGAGCCCGCAGGGCGAGGAAAAATGAGAGCAACGAGTAAAATGTCAGCCCGTAATACCCGAGAAAACATCTAATGAGGGATTTATTATATAACTGTGACGTAATTTTATCTGAATATTGTTTTTTTTAGTTTTTTGAGTTGCGAACAGGGCATTACGGATTTCTACAGGGCATTAACGTCTCATATCGGCCCTCAAAAATGACCAAATTTGGTAAAATTACGTCACAGATATATAATAAATCTTTTTATTACTTCATACATCGAAGGTATGATTTGAACAGATTAATATATAGGTGTGTTTGAATCATAAAACATCATAAATATTATTTATTGAATAGGACGAAGGCATAGAAAATGATAGTGATGTCATGTCTCAAGATGAGGATGATGGTGATGTAGATGGTGAGTAACTAAGGGCTAATGTCATACGCTCTTTGAATTCTAGAAAGTAATTTTGATCACAAGTCACTGTCTTACAAGCTCTTGCATGTACCCCTTCAGTTGTATAGCAGAGTTGAGGTGTGTGCTAACTTTGTATTCTCTTCCCTGCCTGATAGATGACACACTAAGCCAGACATCCACAACATCAGCAAGTACATCAGGTGTTTATGAAATACCAGCAAGACTAAGAACATTACATAATTTAGTCATCCAGTATGCATCACAGGTACGTGTAGCCCAAACACTTATCACGGTGGGCAAAAAAGTATGTGAAATCTCCAACGTTTGTATAACTTCTACAGTTTTAATCCAATCAAAATGAAACTTGGCAACGTGACAAAACAACAAACAAATTTGCCCTTTTTGTTTTTTTATTTTTGGTGGGAAAATGACTTCATGAACATGACAACAATTTTTGAAATTCAAAATTACACTAAGTTAATCATTGCATTCGAAAGAACGTGTTTAATTAGAGATATAGCTGAAATAATATCTCAGATATCGTTATTCAATCCAAATATATTAATTTTTGAAATCTGAAATTTCCGCCATTTTGTGCTATTTTAGTAACAAAATGGTGGATTTTGCACATTTCAAAAATTGATATCTTTGGATTGAATAACGATATTTGAGATATTATTTCAACTATTTCTCTAATTTTACATGTTCTTTCAAATGCAATGATTATTAAATTTAGTGTAGTTTTGAATTTCAAATTTTGTTGGCATGTTCATGATGTCATTTTCCTGCCAAAAATCATGAAAATCAAAAAACAAAAAAGAACAAATTTCTTGCCTTGACTTAATTATACTGTCACATTGTCAAGTTTCATTTTCGTTGGATTAAAACTGTAGAAGTTGGCGATTTCGCGTACTTTTTTCCCCCACCGTGTATAGAATAACTTATACTTCGAATGAGTTTTCATGACCAAGAAGGAAAATTTTCTAATAAATTTAATCAAATCAAAGTTTTAGTTCTTTTGAGAAATACACCTTGCGCAAGTTGCATAAACCTTAGAGCTGGCTTAACTGTTAATGTCAGATGACTTTGTCCAGCCCTGCTGTCAAAAGCACCAAAAGTTTTATTCAACTTGCCCCTGGTTGTACTTCAGTTTCACAAATGTCCCAAATTCACACGGGAAGTTCAAAATTCGCCACAAGATGTTTATTTGAAAGTTCCCAGTTCCAAGGCAAACTTCAGAACGCACCAATCAAAAATGATGTGTCAGAGCATGCTGCTCCTTTATACATCTCTCAGGGGTGAATTCAGTGTCAGCCTGATGTGTTAGGTGATGGTATTCACCAGCTATTTGATTTGTGCTGTCAGCTTGATATCTGTAGACCTGTCAGCTTGATATCTGAGGCCCCATTCGCACGGTACCGGACAAATTTTTTAACCGTTCAAAAAGTTGTACGTTTACGCGTTCCATTCACATGGAACTGTGCTATCTGGACAAAAATTCTATACAAAATTTTATAAGAGATGGTTCCGTGTGTACTGGTCAAATTTTTGAACGGTTAATAATTTCGGTTAATAATAGTCTCTTCTACGTGTGTATAGAAATAACATTTATTTCCCAAGCTGTCGGGTCATTGATCCATCATCAGGGGTATTATGTGAACGGGGCCTGAGTGATTTTATATTCTACCAGGGCCGATATGAAGTAGCTGTTCCTCTATGTAAACAAGCATTGGAAGATCTAGAGAAGACGTCGGGACATGATCATCCAGATGTTGCTACCATGTTGAATATCCTGGCTCTTGTGTACAGGTACGTTAAAGTTTAGTTATGCACTGCTTGGAATGTCACCAAAACAAGTGACTCGAACTTCTGAGCACTGTCCTTCTGAGCATTGTACTTTGAGACCTAAAGAAACCCTTATTCTGCTGTCATTAAGAGTATAGACTATAGATTCGGCTAAAATGTTTACATTCTTTACCCCAATTCAAAACCTTTGGGAATAAGAGCTTTTTGTTATTTCCGTGTCAATGCTCTATTGTCGAAATACAACAGACAAAGAACCGTATTCCCAAAAGATCTGAATTGGGTACAATTAGCCGATTTGGTCTATTAGTCCAACCCCAGATTCTGGTGTTTGAGTTGAGGTAAAACCGCTGAGCTGTTTTGATGACATAATCAGGTGTTACCCAGGGAAGATTTTGTGGGGTAAAATGTAAATTGTGCCACAGTGATATACGCAGCAGTGTTGTTGTTAGTGTATTCATCTCAAAACTAAGAATAACATTGTCATCCTTGTTTGTAATATTATTAGTACAGTTATATTCAATGTTCCATGACATGATTTACAACTCCCTTCTCATATAGCATAGAAACCATTATAGCTATTAGGTCATAGTAATAATTTGATAGTATTGCTAGTATTTATTATTTATTATTGCAAGTATTTTGCTAGTATTGCTAGTTATTATTATTAGTAGTAGTATAGTCTCCTAACAAGCACTTAGAATGGGCGACACAGTAAAAGTGTGCATGTATATGATTGTTTGTGTCTATGCACATGGTATTTGTTGTAAGGGAGGGCAGGGACAAGTAAAGTATTTGGCAATGTTTTCATATGAAGCATTTTGACATTTGTTGGGGATTGGTATTACACTCACAAAAAAAACATTCTGTTAGCAAATAATGTTATTGGACTTCAAGTCTCAGTGATGGTATTCTTTCATCAGATTTAACATAGTTCATCCTGCAGTCAATCAATCTCCCTAAATCTGTTCTGGGAGACATAATAAACTTCCTCATGTACCCCATTCGGCATGTTATTGAAGATGATGCAGAAATCAAGGAGTTCTTTGACTCTGTTTCTTCACATGATCCCGTTTCGGAGACCGATTTGTCTGTCATATCTGGTATCATTTGCAACCAACATGATAAGCTGACAGAGAAGATGGAGGCTGTGGAAGAGACAATGGGAAAATATGTGAAAGAATGTATTGGGAATGCACGAATTGCACAATTATCTGTCTAGCTGTTGTGAATCTGGAATGAGCAGAAATTGTTCAGTTGAAGAATAACAGTTTAAAACACGAGCACCAACGATTAAATCAAGTAGCCACTGCTTTATTGCTATTAAAAGATAAAACTTACAATATTTGAATCAAGTGAAATAATGGCTCAAATGCAGCATTTTGAGTGACGCTAGAAGAAAGTCAAGTTATCAAGTGACTTATGTATAATACATGTATATTGCACAAGTTTCCAAAGACTTTATCAAGGAAAAACTTCCCAAAAACAATTTAGTTTAAATATTTGTTACTGTTCAATTTAAAGCAAGGTATCACAGATTATATCCATTTTGGTCGCCAAATTACAACAAAGTTGGTTATGCACATGTAAATGGAAATACAGGAGTAGATAATAGAAATGCACCAAATGGGAGAATATCACTTTCTCAGTGTCTGTTCAGTTATCTTTGAATGTTTGTCTAACAGTAAAGCATGGATAGCTAGGTGTTCTTGTGTGATGTCTGTACATTCATCCAAATGCATGTATATCCACTACGTAGGCATTTGTGAAAAAGCTTGCCAAAAGTTCATTAGAATGCTTTTGCAAGGGGTTGAGGGGTGGGGTGGTGGGATATAGCAGTAAAGTCAAACCAATACAAAAGACAAAAAAAACATAATAAAATTGGATGAGATGAAGGAAGGCATGAATGAATGACAGGAAATGGGAATAATGAGACGAAAGGAAATGATTATCAAATGAATTCAAATGCATGAAAAAAAAAAAACTTTTTTTTTAGAATTTCAGTCACGAAGACTCTTTTCTATTTCTACTCAGGTCTTTCCATTTACATCTACGAACTTGGGCCAGAGATAACAAAATACCATTTGCATTACGTAGTTACAAAGCTTTCTTGCAAGAAATAGAACCAAAAGAAACGTGTTTGTAGATTTTGTAAATTTGATAATATCGATATATTGTATTTGAGATAATTATTATATGATCTATAGGCGTTTGCATCCTTGTTTTATACAGCTAATGTATCGTAGGCAGTAAATAGTGTAAAATAGCATATTGTATTATGTCGTATTTCATAATAAAGTGTTTATGTTGAAACCTAGAGCCTCCAGGATTGCTTTGAAAAAAAGGCGCGAAAAGTACGGACGTTTAGAAAAAAGGCGCAAAAAGTACTGACCGTTTAGAAAAAAGGCGCGAAAAGTAATGACGCGCGTGGCGCAAGTTTTCTCGCGTTGAAAACCTACAAGAGCACGATGAACCTCAATGGCTCTTTCATTGCAAAAAAGAATACTATAGTTTTCCAAGAGTTTAATAACCAATGTAATTCTAAAAAGCAGAAATAAAATCAAGAGGTCATCTGTAATTTTTAAAAAAAGCCGATCTCTAATTCCCTAGGGAATTGAAATACGATCGAATTGGCTGTGTGGCGACCTTGGGGTTATCAATGGGCGTGGTTCTTATTGTGCGTGAAATTCGTAACAAAAGCATCACAGTACGAAGTATATCGGGTACTTCAAAATAACAGATATAACACCAAGAATTAACAGGCTGGGAAAACAAATATTTTTTCGAGATACAAAACTTGATCAATTTGTGTCAGAATTAAATATTTATTTGGATTTATAGGTTAGGTTACCTTCCAAGTGGTTCAGATAAATTCCTATGCATCCGTTAAGTTCGGTTGATGTTGACAGACGATCATTCTGCTCTCTAACTCTGCTCGTGATCGCTAATTGTCAATAATTGATTTTTCTTGGTTGTTTTTACAGTATCTTTTATATACAAAACCATTGTTATTTTATCTTTGGTTTTGCCTCTGTTTATTGACCCGAGAACGTTTTTCGAGTGATTTTATGACATCTCGAGCGAGTAAATATGACATAGATGAATTACGGTTCACACAAGAATTGTGAAAAAATCCTGTATATTTACCGCTTTGTTTACATATTTTATGGCTTTCTTACCTCTAAACAAAGCCTTTGTTCCAATCTTTTATTTTTATAAATTTAGTTGCTATTTTTTTTGGCATTTGGTGATAAATTATCGTCCTCTAAGTAAAGCACTTCGGTAAAATCATTATTCATATCCGACACTCATGCTACACAAAGTAATCACTTAAATAATTTAATTTACTAAACAAGCTCCTTATGAATTCCATTGTTCTCTAGAATGCTATTTACGCAGCTAAACAAATTGAAAGTTACTCGAGCGTTTTATCGCGACATCCGTGCAGATAAAATTTTCTCATTTTAATAGGTGTGATTTACTAAATCGAAAATATAAGCCAAAATGGCTGCTCCCACAAGAATGGCTGTTTTTTAAAAGCTTTTCAGTACTCTTAGCTAAAAATGGACGAATAATTTCTGTCAGGACAGAAAATTTCATGTAGTGTCTGGAATAGGAATAGTTGAAACGCATTCCCCAAGGACTAAACTTCTTATCAAGTGTAATCTCTGTATTATATCTTTTACACAGCTGATAGGCATTAGTCTAAACTCTAATTCCATTGTGTTATTTTGTTTTCATTTGACTATTACACATGAATTATTAGTTTGTGGAACAATGGTTTATGAAAACTGTGCAATCTAATTCATTTTTATCCTTACCTCTATCACAGAGACCAGAACAAGTACAAAGAGGCTGCTAATTTACTGCATGATGCGTTGACAATACGAGAGAAGACGCTAGGAGAAGATCATCCTGCGGTAAGTCTTACTACTCGCTCAGTTCTATTGACCGTACGTAAAGTCATCTTTCTGTAAAGGGAAGAGTCGCAGTATGAATTGTGTTGAAACTGGTCCACAGTATCAATCTGCAGTATCAGGGAGAGACAGTTTTGTCTGTTGAAGTCACTGCAAGACCATCGACTTAGTTAGCTCTCCAACTGTGCACTCAAAACTAGAATGTGCTATATACCCGGTATATAATAGCCTGCGAATACAGCCGCTTTTTGGCGGTCGCGAGCGAAAAAAAGCGGCTGTATTCGCAGGCTAGGTATATAAGGGAGCTCAACTGACGCGTTACGATAAGGGTGCTCGATATATACACTCCATTCACCAGCCTAGGGGTTTGCTTGATAGGTCGTTTATCACTCTTAAAACAGTACTTACGGCCCTCAGAGCTACATTGTAACTCCAAATATACCTCCATATTTGCACGGGATTCTTAGTGCTGAGAGATAAGGCAATGCCGGACACTGCAAATCAAGACTAGCGTTTAATTTTTTTTTTTCAACAATCGTGAGTAACATTTAGTGTTTTTATGTCCTCATATTCGGCTTTCATATGATTACTTGTCTCTAATATAAATATATCTATCAAATTAATTAAGATAGTGTGTTCTCTCGAGACATATTCCATACAGACTTCCGCCGTGGTTTTAGTTTTGGCTCACCTCTCGTCTACAGCCTGCTTGCCTGTGCCTCGTAGATCTTTTATATCTATTACAGAAAACAGCACGGTTTTTCACTAAAACACTGCAGACCAGTCCTTCGACTCAGACAAACTTCACGACCTCATAATACCGAAGGTCACGCTAGGTTCTCGATGATAACGTACCAACAAGAAATAAAGTTCTAGAGCAATTTCCCGCTCTGCTGTGTACATCTGTCGCTATCCATCAGTAATCTTATGTTTGTGTTTGTAATCGTTGCTGGCATTCAAGGAATGGTTTATATATTTTCTCAACGGGAGTGATTCTATATTTGACTGTTATTGAATTCCAACGGAAGTCATTACCAGTGGGGGTGTCTCTGTTGACTAGCACTTATAAATGCGCACGCTCTGTGGGCTATGGCGTTCCGTTACGGACAAAAATATGATTAAAATATTTCAATCGAAAAATTAACATTTATATCGAGTTTTTGAAAAATAGGTGTTTAAAAATAAAATAAATAAAATATATATCGAGTTTTATAAAATAACTGTTCAAAAAAATTATTTTTAAGTATCGAAAATTAAAAAATTCAATGTCGAGAGGAAACTAGTCTCCCTCGCAGCCGTGCTAAGTGTCGTCACGCAACGCTAGGTCTCGATCCTCTTGTTGGTCTCCATCTGTTTCCAGAACTATAATTTTCTCTTGATGAAAACCCAGATGACAAATTCATTCTTGATCCATTACCACCACGAGGTATTTGGAAGGTACGATTCAACTCGCCAGAAACGGTTGTTGTTGTTGCACTGCGACTTGCAGTGCTTGGAGTTGGAGAGTCTATGGGGTTATTGGGAAGTCTGCCCAAATTTTCGACGACCGCCCTCACACTATATCTTGTATATTTTGACTTTGTTCTGACATGCTGATCCTGGCTCCCGGTCCTGGCTCAACCGAAAATTACAAGTCAAAAGGGGAATTCCCGCACATTTTGTCACATGTCTTTTCACATGTAAATCGCAATATTTTATCACTTCCGTTTCCTCTCGACTTTGAATATTTTATCTCGGATCTCACTTCCGTTTCCTCTCGACATTGAATTTTTTAATTTTCGATACTTTAAAAATATTTTTTTTTGAACAGTTATTTTATAAAACTCGATATATATTTTATTTATTTTATTTTTAAACACCTATTTTTCAAAAACTCGATATAAATGTTAATTTTTCGATTGAAATATTTTAATCATATTTTTGTCCGTAACGGAACGCCATAGTGGGCCAATGCCGCCAATCGAAAGCAGTGTCATAGAAAAAAGATATCCACAGGCTAACCATTAACTAGTGTCACGGTAAAGTCCTTTTTTTTTGGGAGAAGAAAACAGACAAGACGCTCAATGAGCGTACACTCGGGCTTATGACAAGGACAATGTCAGTTGCGTGGGAGGAGAGACCTGACAATGACTGACAGTTGCGTGACGAGGGAGACTATGTATATACATGTATGTGTCGAGTTCATTTGATTTGCCTTTGACTTTGAGTTCATTTGATTGATGAGTTCGTGTAAAGGCCCCGCTCTCTAGCTTCAGATCCCGAAACGTCGAGTTTGGAATCGAGTTCGAGTTCGAGTTCGGGTTCGAGTTATGGTTCGAACGTCGAATAAAACAAGGACATCTTCTTCAATACAATATCATTTCTCTGACGTCATGACAATCAGTGACAGTTGAGTGACGAGGGAGACTATGCGTCGGGTGAGTACGTACATGATACGTCTGGTCAGATGGTTCTGATAACGCCCTCACGTTTGTTTTTGTTAAATATATTTTAAGCGAGCTTCTAGTCCTTCTACCACTTCTAGTCATTGAACGATGAACCCTGACCTTTTAATAGCTTGAAGATCTACAGCTGCTTTCAAAACTAAGATTCAAATCTACTTGAGTCCTTCCTGTGTGTCGTTTGTTTTTTTCTTATCTGCTGAGTAATCTTGAAACTCGATACGATTAAATACGTCGCATACTTTCGTCATTCTTTAGCCGAACAAAACTACGACTACTACGACTACTACTACTACCGAAAAACGCATTTTATAACTCGGGCTTCCTTCGGAAGAGCCCGATTAAAAAGAATAAAAAGAAAGAAAGAAAGAACAGGATAACCAACAACCAAGGCGCATTTATGGAGGGGAGGAGTTGGGAGGGACTTGCAACATGTATAACATAAATATATGTGTCTGTCTGTCTGTCTGTCTGTCTGTCTACCCGTCCGCCTGTCTGTCTGTCTGCGTGTCTGTCTGCGTGTCTGTCTGTATGTCTGTCCGTCCGTCTGCCCGTATATCTGTCCGTATGTCTTGTCTGTCTGTCTATCTGCGTGTCTGTCTGCGTGTCTGTCTTGTATGTCTGTCTGTCCGTCTGCCCGTATATCTGTCCGTATGTCTTGTCTGTCTGTCTGTCTGCGTGTCTGTCTGTATGTCTGTCCGTCCGACTGTCTGTCTGTGTGTCTGTCTGTCTGTCTGGTTACTAATCGCATTCACTGTGCAGGTTGCTGCAACTCTGAATAACCTTGCTGTATTGTACGGCAAACGTGGCAAATACAAAGATGCTGAGCCCTTGTGTAAGAGAGCTCTTGAGATCCGAGAAAAAGTACTTGGAAAAGACCATCCTGATGTGGCTAAACAACTCAATAACTTAGCATTACTTTGTCAGAATCAAGGCAAATATGACGAGGTATGGATATCATAAATACCGGCACAGGATATGCTGTTAGTGTAGGAAATAAACATGCATTGTGCGCATTTACGTTCCTTTCTCGGGCAAGGTCTTCGTGTAGCTGCACAAATTGTCCTGGCTATTGTTTTTTGTGTATAAACAATACATAGAACGACAACAGAACAATAGCCAGGACTTTTGTGCAGCTACACGAAGACCTGGCCCTTTCTCAACCCTGCGGTGTGAGCTTACGACACTGAACCCTCTGGGACCAGGGAACAAGGGTTGTAGTGTATGCTAAACTGTTCTTTTTACTGTGTAATTAGGTTGAACAGTATTACCAGCGTGCCCTGGAGATCTACACTACAAAGCTGGGACCAGACGATCCTAATGTTGCCAAGACTAAAAATAATCTGGTACGCACACCTCTCCTGATGGGGGTCTCTGTAAGCTTAGACCCGTTTCTTACGCCTATCTCGCAATGCTCCCTCCCGTGACTGCAATCTTGTGTGGCGAGGGAGCGTTGCGTGATTGCAATCTTTGTGAGGCGAGGAAGCGTTGCGTGACTGCAATCTTTGTGTGGCGTGGGAGCGTTGCGAGACTGCAATCTTTGTGTGGCGAGGAAGCGGTGCGTGATTGCAATCTTTGTGTGGCGAGGGAGCGTTGCGTGACTGCAAATTTTGTGTGTGGCGGGAAGCGGTGCGTGACTGCAATCTTTGTGTGGCGTGGGAGCGGTGCGAGACTGCAATCTTTGTGTGGCGAGGAAGCGGTGCGTGATTGCAATCTTTGTGTGGCGAGGGAGCGTTGCGTGACTGCAATCTTTGTGTGGCGAGGAAGCGGTGCGTGATTGCAATCTTTGTGCGGCGAGGAAGCGTTGCGTGATTGCAATCTTTGTGTGGCGAGGGAGCGGTGCGTGATTGCAATCTTTGTGTGGCGAGGAAGCGGTGCGTGACTGCAATCTTTGTGTGGCGAGGGAGCGGTGCGTGATTGCAATCTTTGTGTGGCGAGGAAGCGTTGCGTGACTGCAATCTTTGTGTGGCGAGGGAGCGGTGCGTGATTGCAATCTTTGTGTGGCGAGGAAGCGGTGCGTGACTGCAATCTTTGTGTGGCGAGGGAGCGGTGCGCGACTGCAATCTTTGTGTGGCGAGGAAGCGGTGCGTGATTGCAATCTTTGTGTGGCGAGGGAGCGTTGCGTGACTGCAATCTTTGTGTGGCGAGGAAGCGTTGCGTGATTGCAATCTTTGTTTGGCGAGGAAGCGTTGCGTGACTGCAATCTTTGTGTGGCGAGGAAGCGTGCGTGACTGCAATCTTTGTGCGGCGAGGGAGCGGTGCGTGATTGCAATCTTTGTGTGGCGATCTTTGTGTTGCAATCTTTGTGCAATCTGCGTGACTGCAATCTTTGTGTGGCGAGGGAGCGTTGCCTGACTGCAATCTTTGTGGGTATTGTATTGTTTATTGTATTGTGGCGAGGAAGTGCTGCGTGATTGCAATCTTTGTGTGGCGCAGGAAGCGGTGCGTGACTGCAATCTTTGTGTGACGGCGAGCGTTGCGTGACTGCATTTTTTTTGTGCGATCTGCGTGACTGCAATCTTTTGTAGGTAGTTTAGTGACTTCCATTGAAGTTTTTGTAACTGTTGTTTGTCTTTGTTTCCCAGGCATCAGCATACTTAAAACAAGGAAAGTACAAAGCGGCAGAAACTTTATACAAACAGGTACGTATCGCAATCAACTATACCGTAATATATGACTGATTAGTACATTATACCACAATCCTTTGCTCGCACTAACACTATATCTCGTAGAAACATAGAGCAGATTTCGTTTGACTGTGAAAAACATACGGCACGGAGAGCGCGGCAGTGACGGTGCCGTGCAGTGACCGTGATGTTTGGGGATTTCGAATAAGTTCGTGCCGTGATCGTGCCGTGCTTTTTCACAGTCATACGAAATCTGCTCTAAAAAATTTCCAAGTGTGAAGCTGTTACCTGCTTTATTTATAAGAATGCCTCAGAACGTTTCTATATATGTAAGTCTTACTCTATGTAAGTTGGTTGCTGATTTAGAATCGCAAAGGATTACTGGGTAAAGTGTACAGCCGCCATCTTGTCTATACAGTGGATTCCGTCAAAAACGGTTGGCTTGACATCAGCTAGTAAAGAAAGGGAAAGAGGTTTACAAGACACTCCGTTCTTTAGCTAACTGTTGTACCGTATATTACACAGGTTTTAACCCGCGCTCATGAACGTGAGTTTGGAACGTCTGGAGAGCTCGATGATGACGGCAAACGCGGTAAAGACAACGCCCCTTATGGAGAGTACGGCGGCTGGCACAAGGCAGCTAAAGTCGACAGTCCTACCGTGACCACAACGCTGAGGAACCTTGGCGCTCTCTACCGCAGACAAGGGAAATTCGAAGCAGCGGAAACCCTGGAGGATTGTGCGCTTAGATCCCGTCAAAGCGTAAATGTAAATGTTATTAATACCTTGTCGAACACGAGTGTGACCGACGGTTGATGAATAACTCTCTTGTTCTTGATTGCTTTTCTCTGTCGGCGAGGTTTTACTGACTGACCCTAATGGTTCGTGTGTGAGCTCCGATCAAAAACTGAACTCGGCGAGAATTTAGTTTCACTTCGTACAATTTGTGAAATTGAAACTATGCATAGTACTCGGTCTCTCTCTCTCTCTCTCGTATCATACTCAATCTCGTCCCCAGAGCCCACGTTCCTCTCGGTGCTAACCAAGAGGAACGTGGGCTCTGGGGACGAGATTGGTATGTAAATATTCCACCCCCCTGCGGTGTTGGTCCCACTCTCGTGCGTTCATTCCCCCACAGGGGGAATGGGGCTGATACCAAGAGAAGGGCACGAGGAGAGTAATGCGTGGCGCGATCCAATGTCTCTATAGTATCTGTTCTAATTTAATTTTTTGTTAATGTCGTAGATTGTATTATACTGATTATGTGCATGGGGAAGTTCTACAGAGTATGTCTATGAACGTCGATAGACGCTAAACACTCCTTACAAATTACTTTTAATCTTCAAATTCTTCTTGTTCATAACTCGATGACTTGCACGCTTGTACTTTGGTCTTAGAAGTAAAGTAGTAATCTTTAAGAACAAAACTGCATGCCCTTGATAAACTTTTGCCATGAAGCTACCTCGGGAAACTGAAACTTTTTCTTCGACATTCCGTTCATAGTATTTATTTATTTATTGAATATAACTTTGCGTTGCTTTCTAGTATAGTCAGTAATTGCACGTACAAGATGTTATTATCGTTCTAATTTGTCCTGTTATGTCAGTCTAT
The DNA here is from genome assembly GCA_033675265.1 of Actinostola sp. cb2023. NCBI lineage: Eukaryota > Metazoa > Cnidaria > Anthozoa > Actiniaria > Actinostolidae > Actinostola > Actinostola sp. cb2023. The sequence goes on from JAUJYZ010000379.1 coordinate 100,613, forward strand.
TATATGTCGTCTAGTACTGCATGTCTAGTGTTATTTAAGCCTTAATGGGCCCTGTTTAAGGTATAATGAATGCTCGTACAGTCCCTACACAAGGCACAATATAATGCAATGTTACCAAGCTGCACCGTGTGTACCCCCCTGGAATTACGGCGTGAAGTGTTGCGCGTAATCTTGCAGAAGTTGACGCGTCGGCGCAAAAACTGTAAGAGGTAGACACACCGTGTAGTGAGTTGTAATATTGTATACACTCATTTCGATAAAGTTAGTCACCCGAAAAGCTTCGAAGGTGAGACCAAGAAGGACCATGGGTACATACATTTTAACCAACCCAGGACCCTCTTCGGTCTCACCTTCGAAGCTTTACGGGTGACTAACTTTATCGAAATGAGTGTATAATCAGTGTTGAACCTTGTGTCCGTATCTTTAATGGCTGCTCCGCTTCTCCACCAAGCACCTAATAGTCTGCACTCTTAATAATGCGTTGCATGCTCGATTCTATCTGCATGAGTTCTGTCTTTCATTTCTCAATTTTCACATGTGAATACATATTCTCATGATTGTATCCGCCTGTTTGGTGGTGAAAATCCTCTCTCAAGGAGACAGCAACTGGATTAAACTATATTTAAAAGGTTAAAAAGCTGGACGTAAACACCTTAAAGATAAAACGTAAACCACTTAAAACTACTTGCACTCGGTAAACCTCTATTCGTGCTTTAAAATCTTGTCTTCTGTTTCAACTCGTGGACGTGTAGACCAACGCGTGGTTCGAGCGTGGGGTCATTATGAAAGGGTCTTAAGTATGGTATTAACGGCTGACAAATCCACGAGTTGTATTATGTCCTCTGTTTCAACTCGTGGACGTGTAGACCAACGCGTGGTTCGCGCGTGGGGTCATGAAAGGGTCTTACTATGGTATTAACGGCTGACAAATCCACGAGTTGTATTATGTCCTCTGTTTCAACTCGTGAACGTGTAGACCAACGCGTGGTTCGCGCGTGGGGTCATTATGAAAGGGTCTTAGTATGGTATTAACGGCTGACAAATCCACGAGTTGTATTATGTCCTCTGTTTCAACTCGTGGACGTGTAGACCAACGCGTGGTTCGCGCGTGGGGTCCTTATGAAAGGGTCTTACTATGGTATTAACGGCTGACAAATCCACGAGTTGTATTAGCTTGGCTGAAGAACGTGGTTATTATTGGTTGTAGGGTTTAAGGCCCAGTATTGTTAGTTATAGTAATGGCTAGTGCATGGATCTAAGGTTGCTGACATACTCTAACATATACGTGCGTCGTTTCGCAGGCTCTAGATGTAGTCCGGCAGACCAAAGTCGCCCAGCTTCTCGCCGAGGAAAGCGGTTCCTATCCCAACAGCCTGTCTGCCTCCAATTCGTCACTCAACAGTAGCGCTAATATCAGTACAAAGAGCCTCATCGAAGATAAAGATGATGAAAGGAAGAACGGAAAACGGGAGAAAACGTTTTCCCGCCTAAAGCGCACGCTTAGCAGTCGCGGCCAAAGATTGATGGAAAAAATGGGCGCCTCCGGTACGAGGCTTCAGCGGTCTTCTTCACGAGACAATCTGGCTCAGCATGCAAAGCTCTCCCCGTCGTCACGGATCTCTCGAAGTACGCCAATGCTTGCTCAACCCATGTCTGACCAACTCACAGAACGCGATCGATCAAGTACTGTTATTAGAACATCTAGATCGATATTCGACTGACGCTGAATAACATCGGGAAGTAATGTGTTTTCACAAAAATAAAATTCATATAAATTTGCAATGAATTGAAGATATATTATTTATGAATTGCTTGGTGAAACACGGAACGGTGGTTACCGCTTCTTACACGGAACGGCCGTAAACTAGTACCACGTGTTTATAATACTAATTAATGCATGGTAAATAACATAAACAATAATTACAAAATATTAAACTGAATGTTTAAAAATATCTAACATTTAACTGTCCGGTTGCTGTATCCTCTATATATTGTTCTTACTCAGTGTATAATGTGGGTAGTTTATGTCAGTCACCCATTTATTGTGCTAAAATCAATAAAGGTGTAGAACAACGTACCTGGTCTTGTGTTATGCGTTTTTCTGTGATATATAGAGCATTTGACATGGCCGCGCGGAGATACGGAAGCACAAGTTATCCGAATCCTTAAATTTTAAAGTAAAGGTCTTTATTTAACTTGAGGCCGACGGTGCGCACTTTACTACCCTCCCTCCATCAGTGCTCCGTTTTACGGGAATTTAAAGCTGCACTGAGCTACACGGATTAGTGGGAACTCGAAACAAGGATGTGTGGTCATGAAGAATCGAACCGCGCGCAGTAAGCCATCCTTGCTCCTATAGTGAGGTCATAGAGGAGGGCAACTGCCCCCCTGCCCCTGTGCTGTATACGGCCCTGGTTTATACAAATAACATCCCCAATAATGGTGACAATGTATTGTTGGTGCGTTTCGTCAAGCGTTAACAGAGACTCGGAAAAATCCCAGTTTCAGACGAAACGTTGGAGTAGGTTACGTTTCAATTTTGGAAATCTTTGCATAGATATATTACTGGGCCGGTTCCTGTGCATTGCCTTGTCAAAATCAAAACTTTTTTATTTCAAAATACCTCAAAGACAAATCCGATAAAAATGAAAACAAAAAAACTAAAGGAAAGGACAAGAAAAATAAAAGTGTGAAAATGAAACGCGCCAAAAAAAAACAGAAAACAAATGTCGAAATCAGCTTATTGATATGAAGAAAAAATCTAAGAACAGCTGACACACTATAACTCTACAGTGTGTCAGCTGTTCTTAGATTTTTTCTTCATATTCATCGCAAGCTGTAAGATCTACACAAGATCCGCTGTATACCGCAGGATTTTCGTACACGGTTGTTCCTCCACATTTTTATTGATATAGCTTATTGGGGTTCCTGTGTCATAAGAAAATATCTCAAAACCAAATCCGATAAAAATGAAAACAATAAAACAATAAAACTAAAAGGAAATTAAAGAAAAGAGTAGTAAGAAAAAAAAGAAACGTAAACAAAACGAATAAAAGAAAAGTAAAAAGGACGACAACAAACAAAAAATCGGGTTATTCACAGGAAGCCCGAGTAATTACCCATGATGCTCTACGCGTTTTATTTCACAACAAAATGGCGGACACAAGTGAAGAACGTGGTTTGAGTTCCTTCTCAAGTTTAGGTATAAACAGTTGGTTAGTGAAGCAGTGTGAAGCCATGGGAATTAAACATCCTACAGAGATACAAGTGAACTGTGTTCCACCAATTCTAGAGGGCCGTGATTGCATTGGCTGTGCTAAAACTGGCAGTGGCAAAACTGCTGCCTTCGCATTGCCGATATTACAGAAACTTTGTCAGGATCCGTACGGGATTTTTGCTGTTGTTTTGACTCCTACACGGTAAGGTTTGTTGTGGGAATAGAAGAGAACGGTCTCGGTGTTAAATATGACCAACTTCAGTGAACATAAGACCATCAGAATCGGCCCACTGCCCCACTCATTGACTCAGTCACTTGAATCACTCAATGAGCTACAATGTATTGCTGGTTTGCAATCAATCCCTGGAGATTTACAGCGAGACTACTGTAACCGGGGCCACTTAGACAATGAGAACCAATCACAATTCAGATGAAAACAAGGCCAATTTCAAAATTTGTGTACTTCAGCCAATCAGGAGAGAGCATTCTCGCTATCTAAGTGGCCCCATTGTAGTCGTCGCACTGTAATTAACAAAGACACAGCGACCATGTTGGTGGTGCAAACAAGAGAAGCTTATGAGAAATGCTTTGTTATCGGGCTCCAACATGGCTGCCATGACGTCACGTGCAAACCAGTAATAAATGGCATCGTTGAGACAGTAAATTGCCGACCATGCATTATGGTCCAAAAATGGATGTACGACTGTGTAGTTTGTTGCTTATTGGACTCATGTACACCGCCCTAAGTTTCAGGTTATTTTGTACTTGTAAAGTAATTATTATTACAGTATTTCTCGAAGACCTCAACATTAAAGATCATCTTTGTTGTTCATAGTGAGTTAGCACTACAGATTGCAGATCAATTCAAAGTTCTTGGGCAACCCATTGGACTGAAATCATGTGTCGTAATCGGTGGCATGGATATGATGAAACAAGCCATTGCTCTTGCCGACAGACCACATGTTGTCATAGCAACACCAGGAAGACTCGCCGATCACCTTAAAAGTACAGATACATTGACCCTTCACAAAATTCAATTTTTGGTTCTTGATGAAGCTGATAGATTACTGGACCCATCGTTTGGAGATGATCTGGCTGTAATATTTGATGCAGTGCCCCAAAACAGACAAACACTTCTGTTCAGTGCCACACTTACTGATACTATGGAAGAGTTAAGGAAAGTATCAACAGCCGAGCCTTTCTGTTATGAAATCAAGTCTGAGTAAGTAGAATGTGTTATGTCGATAATTATGATAGTATTGGTGATGATGATGTTTACAAGGTCCTCAGTAGAAGCTCCCAACTGGCGGAATTCTGCCATACATGTATGTCAAGACAGAAGTAGCCACATCCTGGCATACAAATGTTGTCATTACATGGCTGTTCAAAGTTTTTGGGTGGCTGTTTCAAGATCTACTGAGAACCCTGTATTTGTGATGATGATGATTATGATAACTCTTGGTAATGATAATGATGGTTGTGCTCATTATGATACTGATAAAGATTTGTTTTTCTTTTATCAGGGTTGCGACTGTGTCCCAGTTAGATCAGAGGTACTTACTAGTACCTGCCCATGTCAGAGACTGTTACTTAGTGTACTTATTAAGAGAACAAGATGACAGCAAATCCATCATTGTCTTCACTCACACATGTAAAAACTGTCAAGTACTGGCCTCCATGTTTTACAAGGTAGAACTGCCATGTGTTGCTTTACATTCTCTTATGCCACAAAGACAGAGACTCGCAGCCCTCTCAAAGTTTAAGTCGGGAAGAGTTAAGATTCTTGTTGCGACAGATGTTGCGAGTCGTGGACTAGACATCCCCGAAGTGGAGCTTGTTGTCAATAGTAATGTACCAGCTTCGCCTAAGGACTATATCCACAGAGTAGGAAGAACTGCCAGGGCAGGAAAGGGAGGTATGGCTGTTACGCTGGTTACTCAATATGATGTCCAACGTGTCAGAAACATAGAGACCACTATTAACACAAAGCTGACAGAGTTAGAATCAAAGGAAAAAGAAGTGCTTGTTCTGTTGAAAGCTGTGCTGGTTGCAAGAAGAGAAGCAGAACTCAGAGTTAGAGACAGTGATATTTTGGAAAAGAGGAAAAAGAATAAAAGAAAGAAGGACATTTTGGATGGGAAGGATCCTGATTCTACAAAGAAGAAAAAGAAGAAAACCAAAAGAACTACTTGATACAAAATATATTATTATTAAAAAATAATGTTTAGATCTGAATATATCTTTATTGATTATCATAATAATTACTATTACATAGAGTCATTTTCATATGAATGGGAAACCTACTATACGGTACTGTGACACTCAAATGGCTTCCTTTCTGAACCAATCATAAAGTGAGCAAATGCATCTCATCCAATCAAACTCAACAATGTGTAAGCCCTTTTTAATAGAAATTGAGGGAAGTTGAAGTGCTATTCATTACCAATAGAAATCCCTCTGAGTGTTACAAGTAGCCCTACAAAGGAAAGGAAAAAAAAAATCTGACCCAATTGGGATTCAAACCCACGACCTTTGGAACAAATCACCAATGTGCTACAAGGCCAGACTAGGAGCAAGCCATGGTAAATAGGATGGAAATTTGTAATTCACTTGAACAATTTTATCTCGATTTCTATCTGTTTCATAAGTGCTATGTGGTCACCTTTCCTATATTTGTTACAGTCCTTGTCAAGAATGCCTGTAAGTTATGCCGAAGCCAGGCGAAATCAGAAGACCCTCAAGCCTGCTCCTATTATAGCTAAAAGTGTTGAGAAAAACACTGATATTGAACCAAATGTGAGACTCCCAACCTTGTAGCCACAGTTTGCATAGTTGGCATACTTGAGGAACAAATGCAGCTGTGACCTTTGTCTAAAGGGATGTTTCGCATGCCACTCTTCCTCGTACTTCATGTTGAAATCTGCAAGCATTTGCTGGCATTTCGCTGTCAAAGAAGCTGCACAGTAGCAAGGGTATATGAAGACGTAGACATATATACACAGGTACATAACACCACTGAAGAAGGTACTCAATGATTGTGACAAGAAACTAAAGTAGAACACACAATTTGCTACCCAAACCACACACAATACAGTATACAATGCCCAGTGGATCATGAACCAAAATTTCAGTGCATCTGAAGTCCTGAATATTATCTTGCAAAGCTTCTGATGGAGCTTGATGATGTCATCAAGGTGTTCTGACGTCGTGAGTCATCGATACAGCGGGAAGTCAGGGTTTCTAGTGATGACGTCAATGTGCCAAATATCCAACACGTCAGCAAGCTGGCCCATAGTGGAATGTGGTACAGCGCAGAGGCAAACAAGAACGGAGTTGTGGAACTATGATTATCAATAAGAAGCCACAGTGTGCTTGATAGCAGCGCACAGAAAAACAATATAATCTCACAGTTGAGCTTCACCCATCCTGAGGATTGTACAAGCGAGTAGGTCTGCCCTTGTCCAACGGTGTTATCTTTCTTTGAAAGTATCCAAACGCTCCAGAAGAACGTTAAATGAGAGAACAGTTGAGCAAGTTTTAATACGAAATCCAACAAGTCAGTTTTATTGAAGCGAAATGGCAACACAATGACATCTGTGGACGAAATGTTGCGAGTTCCATTTCCGCAGAACCAGCTATCTAGCGCGCTTCTCACAGATGGGCACACGAACGCGTAGGTCACAGACTGTAGGATGTTATAAGCGTCGGGCAAGAGAAATGTCAACGCAAGCAATGCTCGTAGACGGCGGCGAGGCATCCATAAACCAAACACCAGGGCAAAACCCCTCAACAGCGACCACGATCTCATGAACTTCTGCGCGCTTCGCAGTGGCGATCCACAGATCTTGTACCTCGCCATCGATCTTTCAATCCCAAATTCTTTTTCGGGAAACTTTTGGAGTTCTTCGTTTGCTTGTTCCATATCATGCAAGTTTCAAAGAGGTGTATCCCAAACCAAACATGCTTTACTCTCCGGATTTCACTCACCGGAAGTGAATGTGTTTATCCCACAATTCAACTCGGTACTAGCTGGCTGACAACGAGGAATGTATACAAAATGGCGGAAAACTTGGGAACAGAATTTGGGAATTTGAACTCGTATTTAAGACCTTAACCACGACTTCTCATAGATAACTAGAACTACAAAGTAGCTACTTAAGTCAAGGTCTTTCAAGAATGGCTGATGATGGAGAGGTATCTTCGCTACCAATCGCATGACCAATTGTTTATCTTGTGAAGAAAAGTTCAATTTGATTGAACGGTTGAACGAACTGGTAAAAACAGCAAAGTTTTCCCGTTTTTCTCCAAGAACTGTGCTCTTGAAACGTTGGTGTTTTTATATTTAACTAAATTAGTCCTTATACTAAACTACAGCAAGAGATTGTCAGGGAAAACTTCGCAAACAACCTGTACAGAGTTCCACAAGATCAACACCCGGCAAATTGACGATATTTTTCTATTGAAGAAACGACTAGAAAGGCTTAAAGTTGGAAAACAACTGATAAACAAATGTGTATGACTTATCATTTAACCCTTGACGTTATTAGATAAGAAAACAAGATTGAACTAAGTCAGCAAGTTAAGTGCCTATGATGTTGTTTGAAAGTTCCCAAATGACTTTTGAGTGATTGAGAAGGTATTAAATGTAAGAATGCCAACACGATTATACGAGTATTTGGACATTGAGTCCAATGGACCTGAGGTAGAGGGAGACGACGGCGAGGCATCTGAGGTGGATGTTTCTGCAAATGGCTCAAGGAGGTACAGCAGTGTATTGAATATTTTCTGAGTATTTTAGACTATGAAATTACTGTCTGAGATTAGATGATGAAAGGCTACTAATCTCGTAATAATGATTATTTAATGTGTTGATTGTAGCTATAGCATCATTAAATGGGTTGGTGCAAGGAAAAAGATTCCCATTGTAGCGTTTTCTGCACATATTTTGCTGCTAGGTTTACATGCAGAAGAAAGGCAACTTGCAGGTATGTGGATCATTATGCCTACATGCGAGCAAGTAAAACCTGTGTACTGAGGGTGCGCGACACTTAAGGTGGTGTTACATGGGATGAATTTCAACATGATGTGTGCAACATGTATAACTGCACTACACTCAACTTTGTTGCATGAAATCTTGCAAGTTGTCACATGTAACATCAGTGGAACAAATAATAACAATAAAGCGCATTTCACATCGTCTCAATGTGCTTTACAACCAATGGAGGACTTTTTCAGGCTGCATATGAATTAGGCATCCATGGCGGCAGAGCAGCTTACATTTTGTTTGATTGCATGCCTGGAAACAAGCTTTGTCGAGGAATAAGAGGTTTCCTACCAGACATTCTGGCCCTGGTACCAGTTGCACCAAAACATTTTAGCCATTGGATAGGACTTATCTAGTGGATAGCACTAACCAGTCCCCGGTAGCATGAAAGGTGGTTATTATAACGCTATCCACCAGATAAGTCCTATCCAACGGATAAAATTTATTGGATAACTGCATCAGTTTTATCCGTTGGATAGGACTTACATGTACTATTCATCTTTCATGCAACCTGGGCCAGTTGATTATTGGTAATATTATTGCGGTATGTTTTTGTCATTCAGAGAAATACCATCTTGCATACAAGTTTGTGAAGACGGAATGCAAACTTGTCAGGAGCATTTTGAATTCACACTGTTTTAGAGAGGTAAATAGCCACCGTCATCTACATTACTACACAACCGCCCGAAAACAAAGTTGCAACTGAATTGTAGTTTGCAATTTACCCCTCTTTTGGCCCATGCCGGGATCCAAGGGATTAATTGCATAACTGACATACGATAGTTAGAATATCATATTGCTGCACGCTAGTTAACTGTTCAACATAACACACGTGTCTCTAGTCTATAGCTAGTCCAACTTCCATTTCAAGTGGTTGCATACTATGTACTTATTGAATGAGTGGGAGGGCTGGACAGGAAAATATTTGGCTCGAGGTTATGGCTGTACGGACCAAGCTTTTTCTGGACCGGCTTACATGTATGCCATCACATCCAAACCCCATCACATAACTTTTTCCAATGGTTTTATTAAGAGCGTGCGAGTTGGGAAATATGGGTCATTATGATAAATGTTTTTACAAACATGGTGACATACATGAATTTGTTTTTGTGTCTCAATGCAAATATTTTATCTTTCTCTAAAGTTTCCAAATGTAATTTAACATTGTTTTCATTAGGTTCATCCAAACAGTCCCAACTTTAATCTAATGTGGACAGGTTCACATCTTAAACCTCACACACTGAGAGGCATGCAGGACTTTCAAAAGATAAACCATTTCCCAAGGTAATATTCACATATTATCTATGATGATGATGATTGATGGTAATGATGATGATGATGATGATTTTGATGATAATTGATTATGATGATGATGTTCATTGATGATGCTATTGATGATGATGATGATGTTGTTGATGATGATTGATTATGATGGTGATGTTAATTGATGTTATTGTTGATGATGATGTTGATGATGATGATTTCAATGATGATGATTGATTTTGATGATGATTGATGATGATAATGATGATGATGAAAAAGATGTGTGCAACTTATAATGTATTATATGATGTGTTCTTAAGGTCCTATGAACTGACAAGGAAAGACAGACTGTGCAAAAACATACAAAGGTTACAACACTTGAAGGTACACTATATACGTAACTCACAACTTGTTGCATTGTATCAGAAATTGGATGTATTTTCTACTGAAAGTATACTGTTTTTGCAGGGATACAAGCATTTTGATTTCATCCCCAACAGTTATGTCCTTCCTGAAGAGTACAATGAGTTTTATGGTGAGTGTATTGGTAACTGGAATAAAATGGCAATATATAATAATTATAGTGATAATAATAATAATAATAATAATATATTAAATTATTAATTTCTATAGCGTAATTTTCATGACAAGATGATCAAATGTGCTTCACAAGACAATATAATTTCTAATTTATGTTTATTGGCTACCACAGCTCCTAGAATGAATTGCATGAAACTCAATGCCGGGCATAACATTAAAATAGTGATGTTCACTGGGCTTATCGTCTGACATTAGCAGTTATGCCCGCTGTTATGTTTTGTAACCTTTTCTGGATTGTCTGTCTATAGTCATCTATATACTTGATTATTGTTCATAATTTGTAACATTGTTCTGTTACAGCTGCATTTACAAAGGACAAAGGTCCATGGATAGTCAAACCAGTAGCATCATCTAGAGGACGAGGGATCTACTTGGTCAATCATGTAAGTTGTGAAACTAGACTACCCAGAGAAAACCCCTTGAAGCACCCAGTGAGGGAATTGAACCAGGCGCCACAGCAGTGAGAGGAGAGTGCTCTCACCAGTCGGCCACCCTTGCTCTGAAGTCTAATAAAAAGGGCTAGGTGAAGGAGAAAATGTCTGTACTCCTTTAATCCCAGATTTTCCAGGTTGTGTTCATTCCACTTTTTTAACTTTTTTTCAGCCAAGTCAAGTACCACTGGATGAAAATCTTCTAATATGTAAATATATTTCAAACCCTCTACTTATCGATGGTAAGTTTCCCAAATCCTACTTAGTTGAACTTGGATTGTATATGATATGAAATATCTCAGGATTATGTACTAGTATATACAATGTATGTGTTATGTCTTCACAGGATTCAAATTTGATGTACGACTGTACATTGGAGTAACATGTTATGATCCAATGAGGGTCTACCTGTTCGAAGAGGGATTAGCAAGGTGAATTACAGCATATTTGTAAAGTGTGCCAAGATTTTATGGAGCTGTCCTATATATATATATATGAACTAGTATTATTCTATGAACTTTATCTCACTTTCATTCCCATTCATCCAACTGTTATTCACTTGCATTCGTTTAGTCACTTCTCACCCACTCTGTTATATCCCATCACTCATTCATCCAACTACATACACACCTTATCGACTACAACTGACTCAGTTAATAAGAGTTGTTTTCGTATGAGTGGGAAGTAGTTACAGTACTGTTCGTGCAGTGACGTACCGTGCCGTGACCATGCATTCTGATTGGTTGAGCAATGATTTTGCACGCTGTGATTGGTTGAATACAATGTCTTCGATTCTGTACCGTGACTGTAACTCCGTACCGTAGGTTTCTCACTCTTACGAAAATGACTCTATCAGCTGCTAATGACTTGTTACCCCATGAAGCCAAGTTGCCTACCTGACTCATGCTCTGAGCGTAATCCTGTTGACCTTTCAGATTTGCAACTGTTAAATATGATAAAAGTGCCAGGAACATTGGAAATACCTGCATGCATTTGACCAACTACAGTGTCAATAAAAAGAGTGAAAACTTTGTCAGGTAGGATGGTATTTATGATAAAAATGGTAATAATGTAATGATAATTAAATTAGCTGCAGTATTTAAGATGACAGTGATGCAATACTTGTAAGCATCAAGAGTTCCGACTTCCGGTACACACGCAATGCGTTGTGAGATTATTACAAAGGAAAAGTGAGCACCAAGTGAGCAAAAACATACATGTACATGTATGTAGCTTGCGCTCCCTGTGTCTAGGATTGGTGCTCACTTTTCCTTTGTAATAATCTCATAATGCATTGCGGGCATACTCTTGATGCTTGTATGGTAAGTCATGATGACGATGGTGGTGGTGGTGGTGGTGTTGATGACAATGATGATGATGATGATGATAGTGGTGGTGTTGATGACAATGATGATGATGATAGTGGTGGTGTTGATGACAATGATGGTGATGATAGTGGTGGTGTTGATGACAATGATGATGATGATAGTGGTGGTGTTGATGACAATGATGATGATGATGATGAGTGGTGTGTTGATGACAATGATGATGATGATAGTGGTGGTGTTGATGACAATGATAATGATGATGATAGTGGTGGTGTTGATGACAATGATGATGATGATAGTGGTGGTGTTGATGACAATGATGATGATGATAGTGGTGGTGTTGATGACAATGATAATGATGATGATAGTGGTGGTGTTGATGACAATGATGTTGATGATGATGATGGGGATGACGATGGTGGTGGTGGTGTTGATGACAATGATGATGATGATAGTGGTGGTGTTGATGATGATGATGACAATGATGACAATGATAATGTTGATGATATACATTCATCATGTAGTTACATTATAATATCGTTATTTGATTTGTAAAGCTGTCAAGACCCAGAAGTTGAAGACTATGGCAACAAATGGAGCATGAGTGCAATGCTGAGATATCTCAAGGAGACTGGCAAAGATACAGCAGGTGCGTTCTAAGGGGAGGGGGGGGGGGGGGGGGGCTTATTAGAGGGGGAGGGCTTATTGGAAGGGGGAGCATAATAGAGGATTTATGGTAATTATAATTCTAAAACGAACTATGATTTGTTGGGTTGGATGTACAGAATAGAGTCGTTTTCGAGTGGGAAGCAGTTACAGTAGTGTTCGTGTGGTACGGTGACCGTGCTGTGTCCAAGCAAACTAGGTTTCCCACAGCATACGAAAATGACTCTATAGTAAGAATGGACCGTGATTGTGAGAGTCATGTCCCGCAATACTAGTACCAGTTCTGCTAGAACACTCAACACGTTAAAAAAGTAATTTATTTATTTAATCTATGAAATGTGAAACATTTTGTTTAGCTCTGATGATGAGAATTGAGGACGTGGTTATCAAGACCATCATAGCCGGCGAACTACCCATTGCATCAGCCTGTAAGATGTTTATGCCACATGCGGGTAACTGCTTCGGTGAGTTTGAATCATTGAAATTGAAGAATTATTTAGATCGTTTTATCTTTACAAAAATGGAGGGAAACTTTGTATTTCACGCGTGTGTGTGCAACACTGACCTTTTTAATTTTTGGCGCCAAAACTGCAAATCTCAGTCACCACTTTGAAAACCGGCAAAAATGATTGAAAATAAAGCCAACGATTAACCAACGATTAGTCAAAGTAAATAGCTGGCGTGCAGTTGTACTACCATCCTGTCCCCTCCTAGAAGGAACTGACTTACAAGTATGTGTACTGATTTTTCTTGTAGAAATATATGGCTTTGACATACTGATTGACGAACGCCTTCGACCCTGGCTACTTGAAGTCAATCTTTCTCCATCGTTGGCATGGTAGGTACAACACGTTGTTTTAAAAACAAATAGATGAACAAAAAAGTATGTCGCGTGATGAAGTCCAGTGTCCAGAATGACTGTTGTTGTCACTACGTTTTGACGTCTTTAAGAGTACAGACGCACAGGAAAATGGAATCTATTTGTTTTATATGATATTTTGAGAATTGAGTGATTTTGTGACGTCATCTATGTGTCTTTACTCTAATAACACACGGCCCTCAACCAATCAAAGCGTGCGTAATATACCAATAATTATTATATCAACTCAAATAGAACTTCCATGTAAAGAGTTCGTATGGAATCGATAATTAACAACACTAATAATAATAATAATAATTATTATTATTATTAATATGCGGTATGCATTATGCAAGGTACAGCCATAATAATTTGTATTCATTAATGTATTTGGAGATGTAACTATATTTCTGATCTTTTTCAGTGATTCTCCATTGGATTTGAAGATCAAATCTCATCTCTAATAACCGATATGTTTAATCTTGTTGGTAAGACAAAGTTACTATCATTCAGGGCAGTAGCCGCCAGTACGGTGCTTTTCGAATAAAACAGTTTCAATTTATTTACATTTTTAATTATTCGGGTATTTTTTATGAAAAACAAAGTTTGAAAACCGGATCACTCAAAAACTGACCGGACCACTGAAAAACTGATGGCTACGTCCCTGTCATTCACTTGTTCCAGCAGACAAAGCGTTTGTATTAAAGTTACATGTACAATTACGGTACTTGTATACTCACATCTCTAAACACTCCAAAGTGGGGGTTATGCATGGATCAATTCCAGCTCATCTACCACCACCCCCCCCCCCCCCCCCCCCCCCCCAACAACGTGGTTGCCCCGGGGGTGGGGGCGGGGATAACTTGACCGAGCGTATAATCAATGGAGGAATTCATAATAATGGAATTTGTCGGTAAAGAGACTACTTTTGTCGCCGATTGGCTTGAAAAACAAGGTCTTGCAAAGTTAAAGGCTTTCTTTGAAAAAAAAGGCAGTGTTTAACGGCACAGATGACTTCTTATCTCTACTGTTATGGTCAATAACTATTTCTAAAAGGTGTCTAGCTTTATTGTTAAACATGCCGAATATTATTCAATTGTTGGTTGCTTTTCCGTTGCCCTGGGGGGCGGGAAATTTGTTATTTCTGGCGGCTCAGGGGCAGGGAATTTGTAGTCCCACGAAAAAAATTACAAATCCGCAGGGGGTACTTGGGGGGGGGGGGGGGGGGTGGTAACAGCTGGAATTGATCCATGCATTATCGCTAGTGTAATATACAGTAATTTATACAGCACAACTGACATCACAATAGTAAAAAACAATACTAGCTTTACAATCTATAGATCGTATCACAATAGAGATAACAAAAGAGCAGCATAAATTATAATACACTGGAGATAACTCAAAGTAGAGAAACTTTTCGTCTCCATGTAGATGGTCAAACACGCAAAGTTGAACAAAAATAACTCTATATTGTGCATGTACATTACAAGCAGCCGCTGACTATCGATATTGTCTCAATAGGTTATGTTGCGCATGACCCTGTAATACGTAGACCACCGTCTGCCCGTCGAGTACCAGACTATCCACCACCGCGGTCAAAATACCAGGTACTTGGCTTTGAATTCTCTCTTTCATGATTTCAACCACAAGACACCCCACCCCTCCCCCACTGAGGGACTGTCATGTCATGTAAGGACACGCTCAAATTAAAAAGTTTTTTTTTTTTGTTGCCCAAAGAAACAGCGAACAATGTCAGCCGGTCCAGTGCTGTCTTCGACCTCCTTGCGAGGTACATCGAACTCCAGGCGAAAAACAGACGAAGAGTTAACGCTCACAGCCGAAGAGACGAGGATCTTACGACAGACTAACGAAGAAAACGAAAGACGTGGTGGTTTTGTTAGGATATTTCCGTCTTCAGAATCCTGGGAATTGTATGGGTACGTGACGAAAGATGTTATCGATAGAGATAATCTGTGTCATCAAGCTAGTATAGTTTAGGGGTGCTTTCCATTTGTTCAAAACATTCGGTTGGGGTGACCGATGCATAATGGTAAGAGCTTTTCCACTCACGTAGCAAACCAGATGGAATGGGAGCTTACCATTAATGCTTTGATCTGGTTTGGATTTGGAACGTATTCTGTGGGATCCCTGAGAGAACTGGAACCGAGAGATTCCGAGAGATTCCACGAGATTCCATTAAATTGTTCAGAAAATTCCAGTTGGTTCGTTGCAACCGAAATAGTGGACAAACTTTAAAGATTGTCCAGACATTTTCAGTTGGAATTTCCGGGAAATTAACCATGTACCATTTAATTCTCAACGGAAATTATCGGTTTTTCGAACAAATGTAAAGCACCCTAGATCATTGAAAAGTGGGTTGTGTTTTCAACTAATGAAGGAAACAGTTTTCACTCTAGTTCTATCCCTACCCTCCCTTAGTCATCTGACATGTTTGAGAATACTCCAGTTTCGCGTTGTTTAGAGATGACCGCTGTCCTTGACAAAAGACACATTTGTACAGGCTTAGCCTCGATTCAGAGAACAGTCCGTGTAATTCAAAAATGTTTCTATTGTTTCATGTCAACATTTGTTCGTGTTCTTGTTGATATTTGTGAATAATTTACACTGACTTGAGACTAACCCTGTACAAATGCGTCTGTTGTCAATAAGTACAGCGGTCTTACAACGGGATCTGTGAACGCGAAAAGGGACTATTGTAAAAACTATGTTCAATATGGTGTTTTCAGGTCATTCTTGGAGCATCGAACTACACATAACCAGATGATACATTCTAAGCTTTTCCCTGGAAAGTAAGTATATTACTGAGGTACACTTGGATTTGGTTCATTGTTTTGGTTCATTGTTTAAATACATGTTGTTTACAGAAAAGCTAGTCTACATCGACCAACTACTGCAAGTCTTTCGTCTGCTACAGCAAGAGCAAAGTGAGAATTGTTTTCTTTCTTGTTTTCTTTCTCTTCCACTAATTGATAATACAGGGGCCGTGTAGGGGGAATGAGTGACAAAATCTACATTTCTTTCCATCTTTCTTCTTTCCACTTCTCTCTCCCTCAAACATATCCCATCCAATTCCCATCCATTTCATTCCCTTTTTGATCGACTGAAATTTCGATTTTTTCATTCATTCTTATTTCTTTCCTTTTCGAATCTCTCTTGATCTATTTCCTATTTCTTTCCCACCCACTTCCCTTGCTCTTCCCTTCCCTTTGTTGTAATGTGGATCTGACATTGATATTATAGGACACTGACGACTTATGGTCATCAAACTCAAGTAACCGAGCAACCAGAGGTAAACATTTAAAGTAGTCTTAAATACTTTCCTTTCCAAACCAATGATTCATTTGTTTCGTCATCCACAGCCTTCCATAGCAGGCCAAGAAGAACTAAGCATTACTTTACGTATTTCATGCTACGAAAAAGAAGTTGGATAGTTGGGTAAGTCATGAATGGAAATACACCTTAGATACCTATTACTATATTACAACTGAACTACATGTACATCAAACTACACATTTTTGGTATTGCAGAGTCCTGCCATTTTACGAGCAAGAAGTGAAGAGAACATTGAGACTACAAACACAGGTACTGACACTCGTTGGAAGACTGTACTGGGGTTGTTTTGGTAGTGGTGGTAGTCTTTTGCAGTGTTGTTATTATTAAATTGTACTTGTCGTTGATGATGATGATGTCGTTGGTCTGCACATTCCAGAGGTAGGGTTGTTGTTGCTGCTGCTGCTGTTGTTGTTGCTGTTGTTATTGCTGCTGTTATTGCTGCTGTTGTTGTTGTTGTTGTTGTTGTTGTTGCTGCTGTTGTTGTTGTTGTTGTTGCAGCTGTTGAGTTGTTGTTGTTGTTGCTTTTCACATTCCAATCTCCAGAAGTAGGTAACCTTATCTCTTCAATTATTGTGCTAACATTTCCCCCAAAACACCGCAATGACTGTACTTGCCGTAAATTACTTGTTTGTGTTGCTGAATTGTTATTTGATTCATTGCCAGATCCTCCTACATCATCATCCTCGTACCATGAAATCCATGTTGACCAATCACGATCACGTGAGGAACTAGTCAAACCAGTCAATGACAAACGAGTAGAGGAACAACTACGACAACAACTGCAGCAACAACAATTACAGCAGCAACAATTACAGCAGCAGCAACGCAAAGGTAAAGAAAATTGGGAATTCATCAGGGGTCGGGTATACTGGGTTATATTCTTATTGGGTGGGACGTGGTGTAATGTATTTTAAAGGGGACTTCGTGTCCTATTATGCAACACCTGCCTTATGGGCGAATCTTGAAAATAAAAAATAAAAAAATAACCGATCAACGAACATATTTTCTCGAATGTTATGTCGAACAGGTTTGAAGTGGGAAATAATTGAAGGAAGATAAAAAGGTCTATTGAACAAAGCGAGCCTCTACCATGATATTGCAGTGAATAGAGATGTGCCATGCAAATAACCAGTGACAGTGTTGTGATATACTGCACAATACTTAGAGTCGTTTTCTTATGAGTGGGAAACCTACGGCATGGAGTTACGGTCATGGTACGGAATCGAAGACATTCTGTTCAACCAATCACAGCGTGAAAAATTATTGCTCAACCAATCAGAATGCTTAGACACAGCACGGCATGAACCATACCGTAACTACCTTCCCACTCAGCTTTGTTGATCAATGTGTTACTCAGTGGCTTTTCTCTCTTACTATAGATACACCTATGGTACCTCAACCACCAATCGATACACATTCAAATCCTCACAGTGCAATTCCACCAAACCCTCGGCCCCAGTCTGCCAACTACGAGGTTGCTCGACCTCCATGTCCACAGGGAATCCAAGAGACTGTTTCAAAGCGAGTCCTTTCATCTCAGCCTCATTTTAAAGCAGTGCGTGTTGATGACGTAATGGAGAGGTCGGGCTCTCTCACGTAAGTAAAACACTTGTACCCAGTCGCCTCTCTTACTCGCGCTGTGGTCGCGTGGTGTGTAATGGGAAGTGCAAAAGAGAGGAAGAAAACTGGGTACGAGTCTGACACCTTGGTAGGTTTGAAGTCGAAGATATACCTCACATATGCTGGTGGAGGGTGACATGGGGTATTGTGGTACCAGTCGATTTTTTGTGTGCGATATTGCAGTATTTGTTATTTCAAGATGCGGTATTGTGGTATCGTCCTGGTCTGCAGTGTGTGGTATTTGGCGATTTTGGTCTACGGTATTCGGTGAAATTCAAATTTCTTTAGCATATTTCAGTATTCCGGTGTTTTCCAAAACATTACTACTGTTTCTAGTGTGTCTTTGTAGGTTGGATTCTTCATTGCTAAAATTTATACGTATCTTCAACCTATTGTTTTTTTTATTGTCAAGCTTTCGGACTAAGCGTCCATCTTCTAAAACAATAGGTTGAAGATACGTATAAATTTTAGCATTACTACTGTTGTTTCAATTTTAGATGCAGTATTACGGTATTTTTATTTTTTGATGTGGTATTGCGGTATCAGATATCCCCCAACGTCCCCCTCCTGGTGCCCCGTAGTATTCAGACCGAGTGTAGATGTTCGTGTTCTTTGGTTGTAGGAAATTACAGGCACGCCAAGCATTCGCTATGTATCTACAGCGGGTACAACAAAGGCTCGTCTATGAAGCAAAGTAAGTTTATTGAATTCATTAAGACAATGACAGTGCTTTTGTGGCTCATGCGTCTACTGCACATGCTCTACTGCACATGCTCTACTTACATGGATCCGAAGTCCCACATTCATCAGCGAGAACTGTTTTTGTTTGGTTTATATAGTTACGACCCAGATGACTCAACAGATTCTTCAAGGCAAGATGAACAAATGGTAAGAACTCTGTAGCTGCTAAATCCCCCATAATATTCTGTTTTAAAAACAAACACTTGATTTCGTGCGTAAATACACAGGGAGCCCAAAACCCCAGTCATCAGTTGGAGTTAGAGTAAGGGTTTGGGTTAGATGACTATAGAGTATTCCGTCATGAAGTATATTCCCTGAATGCGTTAATTAATATTGTGTTCCAGTCACTAGTGATACGATTCCTCAAGAAGGCAGCTTGTAATCTCCAGCAGCCATTCAAAGTCGTTATACCAAGTCGTAAGCTGTCACTACATGACAGGTACAGTAATCTATGAACTGCTGGCTACCCATTAGTGGAGCTACAGGCCACCTCACACCCTCGGTGCTCACACTCTTAGTGACTACCATTAGTGGAGCTACAGGCCACCCCACACCCTTGGTGCTCACCCTCTTAGTGGCTACCCATTAGTGGAGCTACAGGCCACCCCACACCCTTGGTGCTCACCCTCTTAGTGGCTACCCATTAGTGGAGCTACAGGCCACCCCACACCCTTGGTGCTCACCCTCTTAGTGGCTACCCATTAGTGGAGCTACAGGCCACCTCACACCCTCGTGTGCTCACCCTCTTAGTGGCTACCCATTACTGGAGCTACAGGCCACCTCACACCCTCGGTATACTCACCCTCTTAGTGGCTACCCATTACTGGAGCTACAGGCCACCTCACACCCTCGGTGCTCACCCTCTTAGTGGCTACCCATTACTGGAGCTACAGGCCACCTCACACCCTCGGTATACTCACCCTCTTAGTGGCTACCCATTACTGGAGCTACAGGCCACCTCACACCCTCGGTGCTCACCCTCTTTAGTGGCTACCCATTAGTGGAGCTACAGGCCACCCCACACCCTCGGTATACTCACCTTCTTAGTGGCTACCCATTACTGGAGCTACAGGCCACCCCACACCCTCGGTGCTCACCCTCTTAGTGGCTACCCATTACTGGAGCTACAGGCCACCTCACACCCTCGGTGCTCACCCTCTTAGTGGCTACCCATTACTGGAGCTACAGGCCACCTCACACCCTCGGTGCTCACCCTATTAGTGGCTACCCATCATTGGAGCTACAGGCCACCTCACACCCTTGGTGCTCACCCTCTTTAGTGGCTACCCATTACTGGAGCTACAGGCCACCCCACACCCTTGGTGCTCACCCTCTTTAGTGGCTACCCATTACTGGAGCTACAGGCCACCCCACACCCTCGGTGCTCACCCTCTTAGTGGCTACCCATCATTGGAGCTACAGGCCACCTCACACCCTTGGTGCTCACCCTCTTAGTGGCTACCCATTACTGGAGCTACAGGCCACCTCACACCCTTGGTGCTCACCCTCTTTAGTGGCTACCCATTACTGGAGCTACAGGCCACCTCACACCCTCGGTGCTCACCCTCTTAGTGGCTACCCATCATTGGAGCTACAGGCCACCTCACACCCTTGGTGCTCACCCTCTTTAGTGGCTACCCATTACTGGAGCTACAGGCCACCTCACACCCTCGGTGCTCACCCTCTTTAGTGGCTACCCATTAGTGGAGCTACAGGCCACCCCACACCCTCGGTATACTCACCTTCTTAGTGGCTACCCATTACTGGAGCTACAGGCCACCCCACACCCTCGGTATACTCACCCTCTTAGTGGCTACCCATTACTGGAGCTACAGGCCACCCCACACCCTCGGTGCTCACCCTCTTAGTGGCTACCCATTACTGGAGCTACAGGCCACCTCACACCCCTGGTGCTCACCCTCTTAGTGGCTACCCATCAGTGGAGCTACAGGCCACCTCACACCCTTGGTGCTCACCCTCTTAGTGGCTACCCATTAGTGGAGCTACAGGCCACCTCACACCCTTGGTGCTCACCCTCTTTAGTGGCTACCCATTAGTGGAGCTACAGGCCACCCCACACCCTTGGTGCTCACCCTCTTAGTGGCTACCCATCAGTGGAGCTACAGGCCACCTCACACCCTTGGTGCTCACCCTCTTTAGTGGCTACCCATTACTGGAGCTACAGGCCACCCTCACACCCTTGGTGCTCACCCTCTTTAGTGGCTACCCATTACTGGAGCTACAGGCCACCTCACCCTCGGTGCTCACCCTCTTAGTGGCTACCCATCATTGGAGCTACAGGGCACCTCACACCCTTGGTGCTCACCCTCTTTAGTGGCTACCCATTAGTGGAGCTACAGGCCACCTCACACCCTTGGTGCTCACCCTCTTTAGTGGCTACCCATTACTGGAGCTACAGGCCACTCCACACCCTTGGTGCTCACCCTCTTAGTGGCTACCCATCATTGGAGCTACAGGCCACCCCCACACCCTTGGTGCTCACCCTCTTTAGTGGCTACCCATTACTGGAGCTACAGGCCACCTCACACCCTTGGTGCTCACCCTCTTTAGTGGCTACCCATTAGTGGAGCTACAGGCCACCCCACACCCTTGGTGCTCACCCTCTTAGTGGCTACCCATTAGTGGAGCTACAGGCCACCTCACACCCTTGGTGCTCACCCTCTTAGTGGCTACCCATTAGTGGAGCTACAGGCCACCTCACACCCTTGGTGCTCACCCTCTTAGTGGCTACCCATTAGTGGAGCTACAGGCCACCTCACACCCTTGGTGCTCACCCTCTTAGTGGCTACCCATTAGTGGAGCTACAGGCCACCTCACACCCTTGGTGCTTTGTTCAAAGCCTATTTATTATTAAAATATTGTTTTATGTTTCCGAACGGTAACATGTATTCTTGTGTTTCTTAGGAGACGTATTCTAGCCAAGCAGTTGGGTGACTTTGTACACGTTTATGGCAAGGTAGAGTTAATGCCATTTTATTATTCCACTAGTGCGTCATTTTACCATATTAGGGCAAGAGAACACGCAAAATATGCCAGCGTATTACACAGTAGCTCGTGCGCGCACAAAAACATGGCAAAAATGGCTCAAAAACTTAAAGGAAACAATGAAACAAAATCAATTGTGGAATAATAAACCCCTTATTTGATGGTTTGACAGATAATACGCGCGGATATTTTACGAGTTGCGTAGTATTTTTCTGAGCCCGCAGTATACACAGCATTGTTAGTTGTTACTTTATCGTTATTCAGTTGAACGAGTTTGTTCATTGTTTACAAGGAAACACTTCAAATCCAAAAACGTCAAGAAATCAGTCGTACGTATGGACTGAGTAAGAAAGACGAAAACAACAGTGAAATTCCTGACGATGACTTCAAGACGTTCATGGCTATAGCGAGGTAAGGAAATCTTTTTCTCCTTTCTCCCTCCAGCGTCTCTCAGTCCCTTTCACTCCTCCTTTTCTCTCTCTGATCTTTTTTCAGTCCTTCCCCTTCCACTGTTCCCCCTTCTTATTCTCTCTGTAATCTCTTCGTCCTTGTTTTTCACCCTCCTTCATTCCTTTCCCACTTTCTCCCACCTTTCAATCCCCACGTTTCTCTTATCATGTCCGTTTTTCCCAGTTTTCGCAGTTGCTTCCCTCTGCGCCTTCTTCCCCCTGCCACATTCATCGTCCTTTCTCCCCTTCTATTCTCTTTCTAATCTCTTCTGTCCGTCCTCCCAATTTTTCACCCTCCTTCGTTCCTTTCCCACATTCTCCCACCTTTCAATCTCCCACCTTTTTTTCATCATGTCCGTTTTTCATCTTCGGGTATACTGGTTCCCTTTTCGCCTTCTTCCCCCTTTCAGGGGACTTCGTCCTATTATACAACCCTTGGGCCATCTACCAGTATTAAAAAAAATAATGCTCATCACCATCAGCTTCTTGATCGGCATGGTTTATGAATAACTAAATTACTCAATTTCGCCTTGAGACCCCTTTCACATTTCTCTTCCCTTCACCACTACCAGTATCATTTCTATGCTCATCAGCATCAGCTATTGATCGGCATGGATTATGAATAACTAAATTACTCAATTTGTAGTGAGACCGAGTTAGAGGATTTGCTGACCAAGTACACCAAGCTAAACAAGAGTGCCAGTGTATTCTTGGGTGGACCACCCGATAAACCACGTGACGACGACAACAAAACATTCAGTTACGTCGAGACGGGACTAAATAGGAGAAAAGAGGCAGAGACGACACTACTACGTGCTCATTTAAGGAGGTACTTTTTAGTGGGAGGAGAAGGAGGGGGGTAGTTAAGATAAACCACGTGACGACGACAACAAAACATTCAGTTACGTCGAGACGGGACTAAATAGGAGAAAAGAGGCAGAGACGACACTACTACGTGCTCATTTAAGGAGGTACTTTTTGAGTGGGAGGAGAGGAAGGGGGGTAGTTAAGGTAAAGGTATCTCTTGCTCCTTCCCCTCCCCTGAAAAATACACAGGAGGTATGGACACGTCTAGCTCACATGGTTTGCAATCAATCCCTGGAGACTTAAAGTACAAAGTCACAGCGGCCATGTTGGTGGTACAAATAAGAGAAGCTAATGAGCAATGCTTTGTTATCGAGCACCAATATGGTTTGCAATCAATCCCTGGAGATTTAAAATACAAAGTCACAGCGGCCATGTTGGTGGTACAAATAAGAGAAGCTAATGAGCAATGCTTTGTTATCGAGCACCAATATGCTTTGCAATCAATCCCTGGAGATTTAAAATCCAAAGTCACAGCGGTCATGTTGGTGGTACAAATAAGAGAAGCTAACGAGCAATGCTTTGTTATCGGGATCCAACATGGCTGCCATGACGTCACGTGCAAACCAGCAATAAAAGCCTCTACATATATCGATCTCTGGTCGACCGCTGGCCAGTTTCATGGAGACAGTGGTCAGCGGTCGATCTCATACCGTCTGAAAACCGGGAAGAGAGTAGTGTGATTTTCAGACTGCAGAGACTAGATACCCGTAACAGCGACTATTTTATAGACTGAGTATTATTATTTAAAAACAAACTAATATTTGAATATTTTGTTTTATCAGCGCAAGTGCTGCACAGCTGGACAATAATTGGACGAATCCTCGTGAAAGTAGTTTCGATACCAACGTGTCCATGGCTGAAAGACACAGTCGATATATCTCAGCAGTAACGGCTTACGGCAAGTCTCTGGCTCTCAACAAAACCAAGACAAGACCCGCTTCAGCCAAAATTATTTCCTCGTCTTCACAGGGTAATGTTTTCCAGATTTTTTTTGTAGATGTTTTCTAGTTTTCTAGTGAGCTGAAAGTTGTATGCATAGAATATTAGAATGTAGTGGTAGTGTGTGTGAGAGTACAGTGTCTCCCAATACTCCAGTTTCGAGTTGTTTACGCACCTTGACAAAAGACGCATTTGCTCAGCCTTAGCCTCAATTCAGCGTAAATTATTCACAAATACCAACGAGAATGTGAAAAATGTTGACATAGGACAATAGAATCATTTTTTAATTCCACGGGTTATTCTCTGGATTGAGGCTAAGGCTGAGCAAATGCTTCTTTTGTCAAGAAGTACAGCAGTGTCTAAACAACTCGAAACTGGAGTATTGTGCGCAAGCGCTAGAACACATTGGACACTTAAATAAACAGTTATTATTATTATTATTATTATTATTATTATTACATCATGCATACGGTACCTACATTAACAACATAGTCTGCGTTCCTAGCGGTCAGCGAAATTTTTTTTTTTTTTTTGGGGGGGGGGAGGGGGAGGGAGGGGGAGAGTTTATGTAAAGGTCTCTCTTGCTCCTTCCCCACAAATACGCACACCGCCAGCAACACATCGTGACTTGTTTTCATGTTCGTAGGCCTTGAAAGAACCAGCCGAGCAGCCAGGCCTGTTTCTGCTAAAATACCACGTGATCGTCCTAACGAATCAGACGATTCGACGAACCAGCGAAACGGTAGGATTAGAAATTATTTGAAAGAGTAACACAGGAAGCCCATGACATGATAATTTTAGGAACATTTTTTTTTTTGTATAATTATTATTACAGTACAATTGGTGTTTATGTTTGTTGTTGTGTTGTTGTTTATTTCGCAAGACGAGCGTCAGATGGCTGCCAATGAACACGCCGTAGCTGTGGCTCTACAAAGGCTAGCCAAACGACAATCGGCGCGTCAGTACTCCCCGGCGCAAGCTCTAACCTCTACAACCTCAACGAACTGGCGGGACATCCTCAAACAACTGGATACTGACGGGATTCCCGAGGGATCTACTGACGACCGTTACGTCAGTCTTGTAAATCACGTGAGTAAACGGGATGGCGACGAAGCACGCGCGCATCACGTGCGCAACGATCCTAAATCACGTGATAGGCACGTCAGTGCTAATGCTACCTTTAATTCCTTTGTGGACTTTGACCCTGACGAGTTGACTGGACTAGATATCGAGACGGCTATGCGTCAACATGCTAACTCACACCCTTCAACATGGAGGTCTATACGAGTTGACCTGCCTAGACAATACGACAACACACTTGTAGATCGCGAAGAGAAAGACAAAAACGAGCCGTTGGAGTTGAAAAAGCCCATTTCTCGTGAGGACTACAATCGGCATATGCGACTGTTGAATCAGAAATTAGTCGATGAAAAGTTTCCTTTCGATCACGTGTTACCTCGACCGCCTCCTGGGCCCTCACCGGGTAGGAAACACATCAGCGCAAAGCGCATAGCAAGGTGGGTAGAAACCGCTGAAATTTGTTTTGCAGACAATCTCATACCCAGGCTCATCTCGTTCATCCATTCTGGGGGACAAGACTAAGAGCCTGGATACTGGGGTTGTTTTTGCAGCCTGTGTGAATCAAAGGAAGGTTACTGATTTGTGTTATCTTTGTTTTTAGAGTTACGTCTTCTGTACAAACACAAGACCATAGCACACATACCGGCTCGTATCAAATAGCTAATGGATATACATAGTGCTACATAACAAACAGGGAGGGTTTATTTATCGTCTCCCTTCCCCGCCACGCCCAGGTCTGCAAGATAACAAGTGTAAAATGGATAACCATCGTACTTCGTGGGGGAGGGGAGATGTGACGAGAGAAAGAGAACGTAGTACGCTTTCCCACTGCAAGGCGTCGTTGGGGGTAACGTTATTCACTCTGAACAAATGTGAACTAGAAATTTTAATGATTCGAGTATCGTCCAGTATTTTATCGTTATCAAACACGAGAAAGAGTTACTCTGATTTCTAAACACCGGGAAGTGTTGTGTCTTTAACCAACTTCGAGGTTTTTTGAAATTTTAGGAAGAACTACTTTGAGTGTTTGATCTAGCTTTTCTAACTATTAATAATTCTTGGAGAAATTCAAAGTTAAAGTTGACCAAATTATATGCTAATTAAGATCACATTTTCAGACTTCCTTCACGGTAGTGATTTCCTTTGTCTCGTCCTCGTGAATTATTGATGAGTTTCGCTATAAACTACAATTGAGGCGTTTTCGTATGAGTGGGAAGTAGTTACGGTATGCTTCGTGCGGTGACCGTATCGCGCCATCATCATGCCGTATCCAAGCATTCTGGTTAGTTGAGCAATGATTTTGCGCGCTGTGATTGGTTGAATACAATGTCTTCGAATCCGTACCGTGACCGTAACTCCATGCCGTAGGTTTCCCACTCATACGAAAACGACTCTGTCCGTACGATACTAACAACATTGCAATACTGACTTGTAAACTCCTTGCGAGATAATACTTGTTCTTGAATATTTTAGCAAAATTTTACATTAAAAACAGCACATGACATCGGTCCATAGTCACGTGATCTTTGTTGCGCGCTTCGTGTCCCTGCTCGTATGCGCCTTATGCACGAGTGCTGATTTTCGAGATCAGGATACTAGAATCGTTTGACATAAAAATAACCACTGCCATCTGAAAAAGCAATTAGTCATCAATATTTTTGGAAAATTTCAAAAGTATTGGATAAAATCCCGCGAAGATATCGTAAATGACATTTATAGGGTTTAGTATGGGATTTTGATGTCACGCGTACACAGCCTCGTTCTGGTGTATTTTCAGAATTAAAAACGTTCATAACTCCGCAAGGACATGTCATTTCGTCCTAAAACTTTTACACTTATCTTATATAAATATGTTCTTTTAGTGGAACGTGTTAAACCTTGAAATTAAGCAATTTAGAAAATTGATGTACATCAGAACGAGGCTGTGTACTCATGACGGCAAAATCCCATACTAAACCCTATAAATGTCATTTACGATATCTTCGCGGGATTTTATCCAATACTTTTGAAATTTTCCAAAAATATTGATGACTAATTGCTTTTTCGTATCCTGATCTCGAAAATCAGCACTCGTGCATAAGGCGTATTACATCAACGACATGGAGCCCAACATAATACATTACTAAGCACAGGCAGCCCAACATAATACATTACTAAGCACAGGCAGCCCAACATAATACATTACTAAGCACAGGCAGCCCAACATAATACATTACTAAGCACAGGGAGCCCAACATAATACATTACTAAGCACAGGCAGCCCAACATAATACATTACTAAGCACAGGCAGCCCAACATAATACATTACTAAGCACAGGCAGCCCAACATAATACGTTACTAAGCACAGGCAGCCCAACATAATACATTACTAAGCACAGGCAGCCCAACATAATGCATTACTAAGCACAGAGCAGCCAAATAATACATTACTAGGCACAGGGAGCCCAATATAATACATTACTAAGCACAGGCAGCCCAACATAATACATTACTAAGCACAGGGAGCCCAATATAATACATTACTAAGCACAGGGAGCCCAATATAATACATTACTAAGCACAGGGAGCCCAACATAATGCATTACTAAGCACAGGCAGCCCAACACAATGCATTACTAAGCACAGGGAGCCCAACATAATACATTACTAAGCACAGGGAGCCCAATATAATACATTACTAAGCACAGGGAGCCCAACATAATGCATTACTAAGCACAGGCAGCCCAACACAATGCTATACTAAGCACAGGGAGCCCAATATAAGAATGATGGTATTGCGCGCGCGATCTACCACAGGAACCCCATCAAATAGGCGCGATTATGCAAATTCCTCAGAAGCAATGTTTGGGCTGCGTGTGGTGGGTGTGTGATGCGACAAGCCAATCTTTGACTCCAGTGACCTTGTTCTACCTTGAACTACACACGTCAAATTGCTAACAATTTTGACTCGACTGCTATAAACAGATGCAATAGTCTCGTAGATAAGGGTGGGTTTTAGATATACACCTTGGCTGATCACCGTATGCATTGATGCGAATGATATTCTTAGACACGTGATAATCGCCTCTGACCACACGGAACGAACTCTCGAACCGGCTTCCCCCTGGACTTGTTATAATCTGAATCTGATAATCACACTCTATGGTAAAATGGCTGTCACGACTTTGTACTTTGCCTATTCCTAAACCAGCACCACCCGGAATTGAATCGAACAATTGTAAATCCTTCCCAGGCATGCTTTGCGCGGCGTTAACGATTTCCTGTAATGTCACGTTACTGCACTTTGAGCTTACTGCTGGATCGGTTTTGAGCCTGCGATTTATTTCCTGTACGACAGCGTTGGCTCCTTTTTGTACATGCGCGTGGAGGGTAGTAATATTCCGATGGTCGATACAAGGGCAGAAGTGGCTTGGGACTTGAGCCTGGAAGCATGACCTGCTTTGCGAAATCCGCTGAAATAGTGATATACCGTGACGACCGTTCGTGTTTTGTTCGTGATCACGCGGGAAACTCATCAAGTGAAGAAACGTTGCGTGTAAATCGAAAGGAGAAATCAACACTCCGGTGTTGCCATGGAAATGGTTCAATTCTTGGGGAAACTTGGCCTTGAACCACTGAGGCAGGGAGATGGAGAGGAACGGGAGGGTTTCTTCAAGTTTACCTTGCACTGTTTCCCGTACTCCACCAAAGCGTGGTCCATGATCACCCATTACTACTAGCATCGTGTTATCAAGCAAACCTTCATCTCGTAACGACTTAACAAACGCCGCAACGTGTGTGTCTGCTATTCCAACGTGGCTGTACGATTGGTGACAAAGATCAGACAAAAATGTAAAGCCAAATTTGCGTACATCTTTGTAGGAACTCATGAAACTCTTGAGGTAGTTTAGTTGCAACATGAATTGAATCTGCGAGCCGTGGCAGAGCATGTATTTTGGTGGGTAGTACCAGAAGTTACGTGCGTAGTGGTCTACAGGGGGGTTAGTGAACCCTAGGAGTCTCAAATTGAAGGTGCCTGTCAAAATACAACATGTATCAAGCGTAGTGGTCTACAGGGGGGTTAGTGAACCCTAAGAGTCTCAAATGAAAGGTGCCTGTCAAAATACAACAGTGTATCAAGATGAGATGTGATGATAGTGTTGGCCATAGTAGTAGTAATGATGACTGACGCGCGAGGATAGTATGGGAGTGATGATGATAGTGGTGATGATGATAGTGAATGAATGCCGTGCTGTGCCATCCACATACAGTTTGTTAGTGAAATTAAACAACAAATACACGTACTAAAGACTTACCAATCTCAGGATCGTCTTCACTCCACATGGTCGCAAATCCCTTCTCATTGAATTCCTTAAATACAAAAGGCCATCGATCTAAAGGTTGTGCATTTGGGTGGCCTCGTCGTCCTTCTTGCCGATCACAATTCTCTTGTAACGAAACCCCCGTCAGCATTGCAGTTAACGCAGGCGTCGTAGCTTCACCTACAATCGAAAAACCCTGGAAGATATCCGACTTTAGATCGTTCTTGAGAAACTGAAATGTTTGAGGGAGCATGCGCTGGAAGTGAGCCGTTGACAATGAGTCGAACGCTACGATCATTATGTCCAGCGGTGCATCCTTTCTTTGATGACGCATGCGTACTTGTTGCTTTTCAACCACACTAGCGTGTAAGTCTGTTTGTATGTGACCGTTTTTGAAGTGAACTTTAACTAGTAAGAAGTCATTGTCGACCTTAGCGCGAGTCTTGTTCGCTGACAGTGTCCCGCCATTACCAAGTGTATAGTCAAAGTCACTATTTGGTGGTCGTAAAATAGGTTGAAAATCAACTTTTTGCACTCCAAGCTCTGAAAAAACAAAAACATCAGATTTAACATTCACTGAAAAACATATGGGAGACATATTGGTCGAGTATCGATAATGTATCGGAGGACCATCGGTAATATGTCGGCCGACCAGCTCGAACCGACGCACCCTTAATCAACATTGCGGCTTTCGCGAGAATCGATGTACAAAAACGATTGTCAGCCGAGTATCGACCGACGTGTTGACGGCGATAATCGACATACACTCGGCCGCCCGATTTAAATGATTGAACTAATGATTTACCTTGAGCATCTTCAGTTAAACTAAGCACACCGTTCTCAAAACGAGTGTAGAGCCTGCCGTCACATTGTGCTGGCTTTTGCTTGATAATATGCTTCATGACGGACGGTTCAAACGGGTCCAGGACAGGCAGCTTACAGCGAGTGTGCGTCTGGTTTAGTTGGCTGATAGGAATGGCGCAGCCTCTTGTATTTTCCTTTAAAACTGCAAATAATTAAACGCATTTATTACTATGAAGCAATTTCGATCCTTGCTTGCTTCAGACGCGGTCTCTTGTACTTGCGCTTGCGTCGTCCAGCGGTAACTCTGTGTAAGGAACTACACTGAATGGGTGCGCGCGCATACGAGAGGGGGAATCATTGAGCGCATATCTGCCAGGTACTGTATTATGTGCATTCAGGAGAGGGTCCATATTCAGTGGGTGCACATTGTTGAGAGGACCTATATTCGACGTGGTAATTCGAAGAGGTACACAAGAACTAAATTCATACGTCAATGTGTCGAGTCTCACCTGTCAAATACTCTCCCACAAACTCTTCTTTGATGTACAAATTCAGCCCAGCAGAGGATATTGGAAAAGAAAACGCTCCCTTCATGTAATAATGCTGTTCATCGTACGATGCAGCCGAGGCAACAAAGGCCTTGCATGCCGCCCCTAGGTAGTTGCAACGATGGGTGGCCTCCCCCGGGTATCTGTACACTGCCAATTCGATATCACCATGGGATGCCATGTCTGCGTTGGGTACCTGGTCAAGATGACATCTCTAAAATACTGTTGTATGGTCGTGCCGTGAGCATAGTGTTTTCTGTGGTTTGATTTGTGATCTGTGGTTTAAATACCCTGCTAGACAGAGGCTCCTTTATCCCATTGAAGAGGGATGGGGGTATGGTTTAAAGTATCGGTACCGTGACAGTCACCGTGTCAAAGACCGTGATGGTTCCGTGCCGTGAGCGTGATGTGGGTTGTCACATGCAGTCTTCTCCATCGCTTGTGATGTAGTGATTATTGATTTCACAACAAAATTCGTGAAAATGACGATCAAAGATGTAGGTCGTCATCACGGATGATGATTGTCAATATGATGATGATGACAATAAATGATGAGGATAGTGAATACGAGAGTGATGTGTTGATGCTAAAGAATGTGGTGATGAAGTTATGTAATTAATGTTTATAGCAGTAACGATGATGATCAGAATAAGCCGGTAGTAATTATATGATGGTGCTGGTGACGATGATGATGATGAACATGGCTACGGTGATGATGATGATGATAATAATGTAGTACTATTATTACTTATATGATGGTGCTGGTGACGATGATGATGATGAACATGGCTACGATGATGATGATGATAATAATGTAGTACTATTATTACTTATATGATGGTGCTGGTGACGATGATGATGATGAACATGGCTACGGTGATGATGATGATGATGATGATAATGTAGTACTATTATTACTTATATGATGGTGCTGGTGACGATGATGATGATGAACATGGCTACGGTGATGATGATGATAATGTAGTACTATTATTACTTATATGATGGTGCTGGTGACGATGATGATGATGATAATAATGTAGTACTATTATTACTTATATGATGGTGCTGGTGACGATGATAATGAGATGATGTTGCAATGTTGAACCTACCTCTAAATACCCTTCAAGCGGTGAAGGCCTGGGTACTAGATGATGCACAGACTTACTCAAGACATCAAAAACACTCCTTCGCTGTTTTAAGTGGCTTGGAAGCCCATTGTCCAATGACGTAGGAGGGTTTGTAGGGGATTCTTTATCTGTCGTAGTTTGTATAGTTGAACTATGAGTGGTCGGTGGTGACTTGATGGTATTCGGAGTCGTTCCTGGCCGTATTTCATATACTGTTGTTTGAATGGGATCCCTGTGTTCTGTAGAGTCCGTTAAAGACTGGATTCTAGGTTTGTCTGTGATGATTTCTCTCGTATCTGTAGCTACATTTCTAGGATGTGTTAGTATGCGTGTTACCTGGAACGGGACAAATGATTATTGGAATTATTTTTCTATTATGACTTTTGGATCTACAGCTGAAATCCATCAGTTGACTCAAATTTTAGATTTGATGATGTAGTACAGTAATAATAATAATTATTATTATTATGATTATGATTATGATTATTATTATTATTATAACAATAATAATAATAATAATAATAATAATAATCACACTTCAAACAAATTATCGATT
Source organism: Actinostola sp. cb2023 (assembly GCA_033675265.1). Classification (NCBI taxonomy): domain Eukaryota; kingdom Metazoa; phylum Cnidaria; class Anthozoa; order Actiniaria; family Actinostolidae; genus Actinostola; species Actinostola sp. cb2023. Next base: position 133,418 of record JAUJYZ010000379.1, read on the forward strand.
CTGATTGGCTGAGAGCAGTGCTGTTTATAATAAAATAGGACATCTCTCAACCAATCAGATTCGAGGAAATTGTAATAGTCATGATTAATGCTAAAATAGGACATCTCTCAACCAATCAGATTCGAGGAAATTGTAATAGTCATGATTAATGCTAAAATAGGACATCTCTCAACCAATCAGATTCGAGGAAATTGTAATAGTCATGATTAATGCTAAAATAGGACATCTCTCAACCCATCAGATGCGAGGAAATTGTAATAGTCATGATTAATGCTAAAATAGGACATCTCTCAACCCATCAGATTCGAGGAAATTGTAATAGTCATGATTAATGCTAAAATAGGACATCTCTCAACCCATCAGATGCGAGGAAATTGTAATAGTCATGATTAATGCTAAAATAGGACATCTCTCAACCCATCAGATGCGAGGAAATTGTAAGTATGTCATGATTAATGCTAAAATAGGACATCTCTCAACCAATCAGATGCGAGGAAATTGTAATAGTCATGATTAATGCTAAAATAGGACATCTCTCAACCCATCAGATGCGAGAGGAAAATTGTAATAGTCATGATTAATGCTAAAATAGGACATCTCTCAACCAATCAGATGCGAGGAAATTGTAATAGTCATGATTAATGCTAAAATAGGACATCTCTCAACCCATCAGATTCGAGGAAATTGTAATAGTCATGATTAATGCTAAACTAGGACATCTCTCAACCCATCAGATGCGAGGAAATTGTAATAGTCATGATTAATGCTAAAATAGGACATCTCTCAACCAATCAGATGCGAGGAAATTGTAATAGTCATGATTAATGCTAAAATAGGACATCTCTCAACCCATCAGATGCGAGGAAATTGTAATAGTCATGATTAATGCTAAAATAGGACATCTCTCAACCAATCAGATTCGAGGAAATTGTAATAGTCATGATTAATGCTAAAATAGGACATCTCTCAACCAATCAGATTCGAGGAAATTGTAATAGTCATGATTAATGCTAAAATAGGACATCTCTCAACCCATCAGATTCGAGGAAATTGTAATAGTAATAGTCATGATTAATGCTAAAATAGGACATCTCTCAACCAATCAGATGCGAGGAAATTGTAATAGTCATGATTAATGCTAAAATAGGACATCTCTCAAACAATCAGATTCGAGGAAATTGTAATAGTCATGATTAATGCTAAAATAGGACATCTCTCAACCCATCAGATGCGAGGAAATTGTAATAGTCATGATTAATGCTAAAATAGGACATCTCTCAACCCATCAGATTCGAGGAAATTGTAATAGTCATGATTAATGCTAAAATAGGACATCTCTCAACCAATCAGATGCGAGGAAATTGTAATAGTCATGATTAATGCTAAAATAGGACATCTCTCAACCAATCAGATTCGAGGAAATTGTAATAGTCATGATTAATGCTAAAATAGGACATCTCTCAACCAATCAGATTCGAGGAAATTGTAATAGTCATGATTAATGCTAAAATAGGACATCTCTCAACCCATCAGATTCGAGGAAATTGTAATAGTCATGATTAATGCTAAAATAGGACATCTCTCAACCAATCAGATGCGAGGAAATTGTAATAGTCATGATTAATGCTAAAATAGGACATCTCTCAACCCATCAGATTCGAGGAAATTGTAATAGTCATGATTAATGCTAAAATAGGACATCTCTCAACCAATCAGATGCGAGGAAATTGTAATAGTCATGATTAATGCTAAAATAGGACATCTCTCAACCCATCAGATGCGAGGAAATTGTAATAGTCATGATTAATGCTAAAATAGGACATCTCTCAACCCATCAGATGCGAGGAAATTGTAATAGTCATGATTAATGCTAAAATAGGACATCTCTCAACCCATCAGATGCGAGGAAATTGTAATAGTCATGATTAATGCTAAAATAGGACATCTCTCAACCCATCAGATGCGAGGAAATTGTAATAGTCATGATTAATGCTAAAATAGGACATCTCTCAACCCATCAGATGCGAGGAAATTGTAATAGTCATGATTAATGCTAAAATAGACATCTCTCAACCCATCAGATGCGAGGAAATTGTAATAGTCATGATTAATGCTAAACTAGGACATCTCTCAACCAATCAGATTCGAGGAAATTGTAATAGTCATGATTAATGCTAAAATAGGACATCTCTCAACCAATCAGATTCGAGGAAATTGTAATAGTCATGATTAATGCTAAAATAGGACATCTCTCAACCCATCAGATGCGAGGAAATTGTAATAGTCATGATTAATGCTAAAATAGGACATCTCTCAACCCATCAGATTCGAGGAAATTGTAATAGTCATGATTAATGCTAAACTAGGACATCTCTCAACCAATCAGATGCGAGGAAATTGTAATAGTCATGATTAATGCTAAAATAGGACATCTCTCAACCAATCAGATGCGAGGAAATTGTAATAGTCATGATTAATGCTAAAATAGGACATCTCTCAACCAATCAGATTCGAGGAAATTGTAATAGTCATGATTAATGCTAAAATAGGACATCTCTCAACCCATCAGATTCGAGGAAATTGTAATAGTCATGATTAATGCTAAAATAGGACATCTCTCAACCCATCAGATTCGAGGAAATTGTAATAGTCATGATTAATGCTAAAAAATAGGACATCTCTCAACCAATCAGATTCGAGGAAATTGTAATAGTCATGATTAATGCTAAAATAGGACATCTCTCAACCAATCAGATTCGAGGAAATTGTAATAGTCATGATTAATGCTAAAATAGGACATCTCTCAACCAATCAGATTCGAGGAAATTGTAATAGTCATGATTAATGCTAAAATAGGACATCTCTCAACCAATCAGATTCGAGGAAATTGTAATAGTCATAATTAATGCTAAAATAGGACATCTCTCAACCCATCAGATTCGAGGAAATTGTAATAGTCATGATTAATGCTAAAATAGGACATCTCTCAACCCATCAGATGCGAGGAAATTGTAATAGTCATGATTAATGCTAAAATAGGACATCTCTCAACCAATCAGATGCGAGGAAATTGTAATAGTCATGATTAATGCTAAAATAGGACATCTCTCAACCCATCAGATTCGAGGAAATTGTAATAGTCATGATTAATGCTAAAATAGGACATCTCTCAACCCATCAGATGCGAGGAAATTGTAATAGTCATGATTAATGCTAAAATAGGACATCTCTCAACCCATCAGATTCGAGGAAATTGTAATAGTCATGATTAATAATGGTAATAGGACTGAGTGGAGTCCAATTCGTAGAGGTAATCATACGGTTTCGAGTTCAATTTGGAAATAATTTGCACGAGTGGGTTTTTCAAAGAGTATCAAAATTGCACGGCACGAGCCCGCAGGGCGAGTGCAATTTGAGCTCTTTGAAAAACACACGAGTGCAAATTATTCCAAATTGAACGAGAAATCGTATGATTACCAATTAATAATATTCATGAAAAAAAAAGTAATTAATAATAATAATAATAATCAAAAATTTATATAGCGCCATTTCCTTATAGCCCAATGGCGCTTTACACCGCAGAGCAATTAAGCAAATTACTTTTCAACTGCACTGCCAATCAGAATGGAGTATTTTTTTCATGTATATTATTAATGCTAAAATAGGACAGTCTCAACCAATCAGATTGCACGGTGACTATTGTCCAGCGCGACCATTGTTCACCTAGACAGTGCCAGAGAAATTCTACCAACATGAAACAAAGAAACACAAAACTGAACTTATAACTTATAAGTAAAGAAGAAAAACGAAAAAGCCTCGTCGTGACTATCGATCTAAAACTCCAATTAGTTTTTAAAAAAATACAAAAAAAGGCAAAAAATAACAATTAAAGAAACACAAAAACACTACGAACAAAAAAACTTTTAAAATTAGAAACATAACTTTGCCTGAACTCATTATATTTCTTGCTTGATTTCTTACCTTACGAACTGACGGTAGTGTTATTGAGACGTCAAATTCAAAAATGATTATTAAGATCCCAAGTAAAACAACTCCGATGAACGCTTGTACCCTGACAGCACGCACCATATCAGAGAAATGAAGATGTATTACACTGAATTAAGGCTCGAGGAGGCTTGAAACTGATTTCTTGTTGACCGACGCACTGAAGCTGCAAGATATGAAGTATTAGAATCTAGGAAATTTACAACGCCATCGTAGACGATATTATATAAAGTTTTTAGGCATCTTTCATATTGAAAATCTCCCACTGACCTTTCTAGCAATTCATTCTGGCACCTTTGTTGATTTGTTAGCCTAAAGGAAGTTTTTCAAACTTCAACACTCACTAAATACTTACAGTTGTGAATATTGGTCTTCTCTTGCTCGAAGAATAGTCGAAGAATATACACTGTGCCACAGTTAGTGTTGGCATAAAGGAGTGTTAGTTGTAATAATTTCACTCAGTACTGCAAACAATTCCTAGTCAAACAGTCACTGTTGCTAGTCAATTCGATAGTTTCTGCAAGAATGTTAATTCAACTCTCCTGATTTGCAGACATGATTTCTCTGTCCAGCGACTAATTTACCAAAACAAGTCGGCCATTTAATGGCATTGAAATATCTTAGATTTCGTAGTTACCGGTTACAAAACCGTCATTTTTATTCAGTAATTTGGTCGAAAAAGAAACAGTACCGTTCTCTTGCAAGAAGTGTAAGCCGTGTGATTTTACGCACTAATCCCGTGGGCTACATATTGGTCTAGGGTCATATGTACAAGTTCTTAATTGGAAAACGATTATTTTTCTCCGCTTTAGCCTTCTCAGTTCACAAGTAGACGATTAGAAAACGGAGTAAAAACGCTTCCCAAAACAAGGGAGCGGCACGACAATATAAGTTTGGTGTTGCTCAGTTTTTTAAATTAATGTACCGCTGATTTGGCGGGGATACAAGATACAAGAAGCTTTATTTGTACCAGAACTTTTAGTACGTCCGCTTGCAAGACGTGTAAACCGTGTGATTTTACGCACTAATCCTGTGGGGAAGTATTTCTCTGCGAAACTACTAGTCCAGGGCCGTACACAGCGACGGGGGGGGGGGGGGGGGGGCACCCCCTAGCAGGGCGAAAACGATACCAAAAAGTACTGAGAACTGTACTATTTTTAATTTTTTTTCTTCTGTTATTTACATTGATTATTGTAATAGCCAGTTAGATAAACGTTAGCGTATGCAGAATACCGCCGTGGTGCGTCTAGTATGTAGGTAGGTTACACAAGTTCTCCTACTAGCTACATTACACCTATACTCTAATCTTTTAAGCCTACATTTGGCTACCAATTAAATATCGTGTCGATTTGAAAATCATCTTAATCACTTTAATGCTTTACATGGTCTTGCGCCTCGTTATCTAAGAAGAGTATTTATAATCTAAGATATTTGAATCAGTCGGCCAGGAACAGTCACAAAAAAGTAAGCTAAAAAGACATCGAGTGACCGCGCCCTTGCTGTTGAGGCTCCTTAGATTGGACATTAAAATTCTAGACATTTAAAAACTATTGTTCGGTCAAAATCAGTGTCTTTGAGCTAATTTGAACTCTACGCCACTGTAGTTGCCTCGGTAGCTCAGTGGGTAGAGCACCTGTCATGAAATCGGGGTGTCGTGGGTTCGAATCCCGCTCGAGGCGTCTGATTTTTTTCGAACATTTGTTGTCTATGCTCACCATAGTTTCTTTATCAAGTAATTTAAAAACACACCTTTTTAAACAAGCTTTCAGCTGCTACATTTAAGCATTTACAGGAATTATTTCTTGTGTAGACATATTTTATTAGTCTAAACGTTAAATTAAGGGTGCGTTCGATTGACTTGGTGAATATCCTAACTAAGGGTACGTTCGATTGACCTTATTCCGAAATAGGAATAATTCCAGATTCTGGGGCAGATGGATGACGTCATTATTCCAGAATATTCAAAGCATTCTGCTATGATGAGCAGAATTATTGTTTGGAATATATTCCGCTTATTCCGGAATCGGAACAGATTCAATTGAACGGACATTCCGTATTATTCCAAGTATTCCTATTCCGGAATAAGGTCAACCGAACGCACCCTTAGTCTTAGATTTTAAAGTTTTTATTGTAATGCGCAATTGCAATAGTCAACGAGGTGCGTAGGGCCGAGTTGACTATCCTCATAGTAAACGAGAACGAATAGTCTAATTGTTTTAGCATAAACCATCCAGTAGGTCAGTAGAAAATGACAGAAACAAGCAACAGACAATAATTCGTCGAGGAACTCCTTCGAATCATTAGTAAAACGCGACGACGGAGCGGCCATTTTGTTTGTTTACCTCTACTCGGGGTCTATGAGTTGATAGACCACTAGTAGCGAACCAATCAGATTGCATTAGCCATGAATTTAACGAGCATGCGCAGTATGTTTTTCACCACGCGTCCCGCCTCTTGTGATACCGATGGTTTTAAGACCATTTTTGGTCTTTAAGTTTAGTTCCCTATTCACAGTTGTAGAGCTACCATGTAGAAATACTGTGAATAAACCGTTATTATTATTATTACCATACGAACGTCATATGCTTGTAGATTGCTGGGGACATAGCCGTTGCTAGGGTCACAGCCGTTGTTAGGGACAACGCCGTTGTTAGGGACAACCGTTGCTAGAGGAAGACGTTTTTATTACCGTCCTTTTTGCTTTTGTTTTTTTTCCTATTCAATTCTTTTTACTTTCCCGTCCCTTTTTATTTTCGCTATTCCCCTTTTCTTTCCCTCCCTTCCACTTTTCTCCGAACGCAAAATAAATTTCAGCTTATCATTGCAATTCTAAATTGATTTTATTCTCGATACCAAATCTATATATTATATAATTTATGCTAATTATGGCATTGTCTCGACACCAAGTAATAGGAAAAACCGCTGTACAAAAGTCCTGCCAGGCACTTTATCCCAGGCCACCTCTTTGAAGCTCCCACCAACAAGACCCCATTTCTTGTCCGTTAAAAAGCCTGGTAACGAGTTGGTATATTTATGAGGTCGCTTTACGGAGACGGTAATACCGCTGGACGGCCCAGTACGAATTGCAATCGTTCTAAAAATAGACAAAACACAGAGATAGGGAAAGTGAGAGTGGACTGGCACTAATGACCACGACGTCATATCCTTACCTATCACTATCCGATGACGTCACTACCATTCCTGCCACGTGACCTTGATCTTCAATTTCCCCTGTAGGGAGGTGACGTTTCATATGTAGAACTTGCCAACCAAGACTGACAGCGATGGAGTACGCTACGAGGATTTGATGCTGTCCAACCTGTAATTATATTGGTCAGGAGGGCAGGGTCTTCATGTAGCTGCACACATTGTCCTGCCTATTGTTTTTTTATGTAAAAACAATACATAGAACGACAATAGAACAATAGCCACGGGACATTTGTGCAGCTACACGAAGACCTGACCGGTCAGGAGTCATGATTTCGTACACTGATCGACCCTTGAACCGCGGCCACACTCAAAGGCAGGTGATTGCAACAAAGCGCGCGTTGCTCGCACAAGATGAGTCGTCAACAGAAATTAAACTTGAAATATTCGCGACAAAATAGAAAATCTACAACACGCTCGCGCGCATGCGCCTGCATGAGCATGCAAAAGTCGCCCATGTAGCCGCGGCTTTAGGGGGGTAGGGATAGTCGAGAGTTCATAAAAACGACCATGGAAGGGTCTAGTGGAGTTCTGTACTTTACACTAACCTGTGTCAAGAAAAAGTCTTTTAAATCCTGCACGTGACTAGTAAACGTCACGGTTGAACCATTGGAACAAACTACGTGGATGTCTTTGATACCGACTTTGACACGAAGTGAAATCCTACAGAAAACAATGTCAACATTTCACGCGCAGCACAGGCATCCAGAGAATTGTTGTGTTAGGCAGCTCGGCTCTGAGGAATACAGTTCATGGTCACAAAATTTTGTCGTTTCTCGCACTGCACAGTCTCGTGCAGTTCACATCGTACAACGAGCACAACCGAACTCCTTACGATTACTTATCGGGATATGTTCGTATGCCGAACTCATTACGATTACTTATCGGGATATGTTCGTATGCCGAACTCATTACGGTTACTTATCGGGATATGTTCGTATGCTTGGAGATATTTCGGACCGTAGTCACATGTATTCACGGGATTCACGGTGGCAATAAAGACGATACTTCGATCAATACTACTAATGCAATTTGAAACATTTTTACTTGTAAACACTTCCATACTGAGCACAAATTGGCCCGAGCATCAATGGCTCTTGTTGTTTTGTAATCTCTACTTACTTGCCGACATCTTGTACTTCTGGTGAGTAAATATGAACAACCGCTGAAGTACATGTCTCTGACGTCACAGTACTCCAGTGGCATAGTATACATGGGTCACTCAGCTCTGACGTCAAGCTGCCAATCATTTCCATCACCCTGGTAACGGAAGGTTTGAACATTATTGACAAAACTATACAGTGCGGTACTAAATGGTGAAAATAGACGAATGGTTTGTACCTTTTTCGCAGTATTTCGTGCTTGGATACTCTAACTATTGTGTCTAAAATGGTTTCCCTGGAAAATAAGAATTTCTTAAAACTTTCTCGGTTGATAACGACGATCGATGAGGTTCGGTTTTCTTTACTGAATTATTTTTTGGTACCGTTTTGGGAAGTCAATTCAACCAAGCTCAATTATGATAAAATGAATGGTACGCTTATTTTCCCATTCATTCATCCATTCGTCATTCATTCATCCATCCATTCATGCATTTATTCATTCGTTATTCATTCATCCATCCATTCATGCATTTATTCCTTCGTTATTCATTCATCCATTCATTCATGCATTTATTCATTCGTTATTCATCCATCCATCCATTCATGCATTGTCCATTCGTTATTCATCCATTCGTTATTCATTCATCCATCCATTATATATTTGACATCACTTTTTTATGCGTCTGTCCTCTTATTGACGATAAATTTCGTCATAACATTGTCAAAGTTGTGTGGATCCACGAGGCGATAGCCGAGTGGATCCGCATACTACTTTGACAATGTTATGACGAAATTTATCGTCAATAAGAGGACAGACGCATAAAAAAGTGATGTCAAATTTTTTTTTACAATAACAAAAATTATTCAAACATGTTTACACACCATCTTGTATTTCTCGATCTTACGAATTTCTTGACTATTTCGTGCAGTTCGTAGTCATTTAGTGTCGCAAAGCGAACGCTATCATTTACTTTCTGTTCGGACTCAACTTCCTCCACAGACAAGCATAGTTTTTCATCTGAAATTTCCTCAAGAAATTCAACTTGGAACGAAGGAAAATCGTCCATTGATGAAATTTTTCTCCATCGATCTTCAGCTTTGTACGCGCCATTTTGTTTTTATCTGTCTGTCCTCTTATTGATGATGAAAATTAACCAATCAGCGCGCGAGAAATTTGTAAGTTATTGTAAAATCGTTATTCGTTCATTCATTGTTCACTCATTCATCCATCCATCCATTCATGCATATGCATTGTCCATTCGTTATTCATCCATCCATTTGTTATTCATTCATCCCATCCATTCATGCATTGTCCATTCATTGTTCATCCATCCATCCATTCATTGTACTGCGTATTCAGTTGTTGGACATCAATGAACATCAATCCGATACCAAGTTGACTTTTCGACTTGTCTTCTGACTAGCTTTTGATAAATAATATTTTCTATTGAAGATTTCAATTACCTTTCTAACGAAGACTTCACGTCGCCTGCCCTCAGCGCACCAGGTCCTGCTATTCTAAGCCTCTTATTTGAGCCAGGAATTTGTCGAGAAGTGACAGGATGTGGTAGAATGACACTCTGGTTCTGTCTGTGTCGTCTTCTCAACAGAGAGTGCAGCGTATATTCCAGTGGATTGAAAGACGTTGCTACTGGGTGTTCATGCGAATCCTGCAAGAAATTGAGGGAAAGTTAAAGTGTTATAAAGATGTTCTGAGCGTTAGAAAGGAAGGAGAAAGAGAGTATAAAACTCTAATCCATTTAGTAGTAGTTAGTTTGACTTGCGTTCACTTTGATCATGCTCAAGTTGAAGGAAAATCGACGCAAGTTTCTCGCCATTTTGCCGGCTACAGAAAGTAATTCAAACTATGGTTTTTTCGAAACTCGTCGACTTTTGCTTACCTTTTTATTTGTCATTTTGTCCTCTGTTTTGCCTTTTTCATGAGAATATGTAATACACAGATCAACTCCTGGAAAAACCTTTAGAATAAAACAACAGTTCATTATATATAATAATAAAAATAATAAAAATAATATAATAATAATATAATAATAATAATAATATAATAATAATAATAATAAAAACTAAATACCCTCCCTCATCTATAAAAATATATCATTAATTGTATACTAAAACAACAAGAATTGTAAATTACTGCTCATTTTGGATAACAACACCTCTATGGCCCTCTTACATGTAGGTGGGTGGGTACATGTAGGTGGGTGGGTACATGTAGGTGGGTGGGTACATGTAGGTGGGTACATGTATGTAGGTGGGTGGGTACATGTAAGTGGGTGGGTACATGTAGGTGGATGGGTACATGTAGGTAGGTGGGTACATGTAGGTGGATGGGTACATGTAGGTGGGTGGGTACATGTAGGTGGGTGGGTACATGTAGGTGGATGGGTACATGTAGGTGGATGGGTACATGTAGGTGGATGGGTACATGTAGGTGGGTGGGTGCATGTAAGTGGGTGGGTACATGTAGGTGGGTGGGTACATGTAGGTGGGTGGGTACATGTAGGTGGGTGGGTACATGTAGGTGGGTGGGTGCATGTAAGTGGGTGGGTACATGTAAGTGGGTGGGTACATGTAAGTGGGTGGGTACATGTAGGTGGGTGGGTACATGTAGGTGGGTACATGTAAGTGGGTGGGTACATGTAGGTGGGTGGGTACATGTAGGTGGGTACATGTAGGTGGATGGGTACATGTAGGTGGGTGGGTACATGTAGGTGGGTACATGTAAGTGGGTGGGTACATGTAAGTGGGTGGGTACATGTAGGTGGGTACATGTAGGTGGATGGGTACATGTAGGTGGATGGGTACATGTAGGTGGGTACATGTAAGTGGGTGGGTACATGTAAGTGGGTGGGTACATGTAGGTGGGTGGGTACATGTAGGTGGGTACATGTAAGTGGGTGAGTACATGTAAGTGGGTGGGTACATGTAAGTGGGTGGGTACATGTAAGTGGGTGGGTACATGTAAGTGGGTGGGTACATGTAGGTGGGTGGGTACATGTAGGTGGGTGGGTACATGTAGGTGGGTGGGTACATGTAGGTGCGATGGCCCTCGCACTTGGTACATGTATATGAGAGGTGACATCAATAATGATGCATTTGTAGAGTCTACTACTATCTCACCTCTGTTCGTATCTCGTTTCCCATTACAGTATTTATTATTGGTCCTCTATTGTTGTAGGCTTCGTGAGATAACTGATGAATAATGTCACAAAAACGTTTTTTAATTTCTTGTTTGCACAAGTAGCCAAGGCATTCTCAAAGTGGGAGAGTTCAGACACTCCAGTAATCTGTCTGAGGTGTCTGCGTGTCTTTCAGTGGGTAAAGCAGAATCCTGCTATCTCATACATGTTGGGAGAAACAGAGTATTATGTATCATACCTGTGTGAACAATTCTTTACAAAATATATTTTCCTGAGCAGACTTCAGCTTTCTTTGCCAAACAGGAGCATTACTAAGATCCTGAACTCTTGCTAGTATTCTTGGTTGAACTTTATGGAATTAAAAACATCAGAGTTAAATTGAAACACCATAGAATGAAGAATCAAGTCTTTATTTGTTTACCTATTACTGTCTCTTGGCTTGCACCAGTCTCACAGATGCTCACTGTAACCGATGCCACACCCTCGAGATCACTGCCGACTTTAACCTCCAGTAAACTTGAGTCATTCAAACAATTAGATGGACTCTCTTCCTCCTCTGCTTGGTTTGCCTTGCTAACCTCAAATAAACCTGGATTCCAAAACTGAGATCCAGCTGAAATAATATGGGAAACATTTAGTAAATCAAATGTTATTATAGTTTGAGTATTGTGAATTCAAAAATGCTTTACAACTGTTTTCACTACAACACTACTCATGATGACTGGAAAGTCTGCAATACACCTCTGTCATCTAACATAGAATATACCAATGGTTATAAAGGAAATCTATAACACTGTAAAAAAGAGTATTTAACTTTACTGATGTTTCATCCATCCATTCGTTATTCGTTCATTCATTGTTCACTGATTCATCCATCCATCCATCCATCCATCCATTCATGCATATGCATTGTCCATTCGTTATTCATTCATCCATCCATTTGTTATTCATTCATCCATCCATTCATGCATTGTCCATTCATTGTTCATCCATTCATTCATTCATCCATCCATTCGAGCTAAGGCTCGAAATGTTTAGAGATTTCCTTTAACCATTGAATTTTTAACCATACTAGTGTACTTGCTAGTTTCCATAGAATATATCAAATGAGGTTACTTTGATGACAGTCTGCAGCTAATGCAAAACTACAAAGTCACAACTTTTGTTTGGACTGCCCTTGTAATAATGCAAACAACATTATTGTAACATTACAAACCTGAGCGATATGTCAAATCTCCCATTATGCTACTTCCTGTTTTCTTGAGTTTCCATCGCTGTCTCAGACCGATGAGCTCTGAATGAAAGTCTTCTAGTTTCTGGCCGCCTTGTCTGAGCTGCTGATCTACTCTCTCTTGTACAGCAGTTTCCATACGCTTTGTACCCTGTGCTATGATGTCTGCAGCGCTGCTTAGGTTCTGTGATACAATGTAGTTGCATTTGTATGTGTGTATATCAACGATGAACACATGTGTATAAAGGTAATTGGTACATAAAAGTGCAAGCAACATTGGTTGATCAGTTTGGATAATTCTGCTCAACCACTCGAAATGAAATTGCAATAATTAAAATTGGTTAAGTTTGCAATAGACTTCTGCAATGGAAAACATCAGATAAGCCAAATGCAGCTACTTTGATGTCTATCGTATCTAGAGTTCATTGCAAACTACTACAGAATAATAATACATGTGGCAAACATGTGGGAAAATGTCAATCCTTTCACAATTTTAGAAATGCTACTTTTAGTTTTTGAGTGTTAATTCCTTGTATAAGAAAGCAGTTGTTTTCAAGAATACCTTTCTTTTAGCTAATAACTGTACAGTGGGTTTAGGTGTCGCTTGACTCTGAGTTACAGGATCCAGTACCATGTACTTCTTCTCTTGTACGATGTTTAGGACATCAGATAAAACACAGACTTCTGTCAAAGCATTTCTAAAACACAAAACAATTTAACATCTTACAAGAGAATATTACAAAGAATAAGAACATTAGTACACTCTTTTTGCCACAAATGCATCCATCTTAAAGCCAAGTCGGTAGGTGGGTGGGTACATGTAGGTGGGTGGGTACATGTAGGCGGGCGGTACATGTAGGTGGGTGGGTACATGTAGGTGGGTGGGTACATTTAGGTGTGTGGGTACGTGTAGGTGGGTGGGTACATGTAGGTGGGTGGGTACATGTAGGTGTGTGGGTACGTGTAGGTGGGTGGGTACATGTAGGTGGATGGGTACATGTACAATTCTGATATTAAACTCGCACTGCCCAAGCCACGCACTAACTACCTTAAGCGAAGCTTTTCTTACAGCGGTGCTAAACTGTGGAATGACTTACCACAAAGTATCAGGTCAATCAGCTCGCTTGGTCAATTCAAGAGAGAAATTAACAGAATTTTATGATCATTTAATTCCCACACGGCAATCATGTAAAACAGTAACATATGATGTAACTTATTTTTAATATTTTAGATAACCATTGTATTGTATTTATACTGATGATTTTACCGTGTTTATAAATAAACTTTATGTATGTATGTATGGGTGGGTGGGTACATGTAGGTGGGTGGGTACATGTAGGTGGGTGGGTACATGTAGGTGGGTGGGTACATGTAGGTGGGTGGGTACATGTAGGTGGGTGGGTACATGTAGGTGGGTGGGTACATGTAGGTGGGTGGGTACGTGTAGGTGGGTGGGTACATGTAGGTGGGTGGGTACATGTAGGTGGATGGGTACATTTACATGTAGGTGGGTGGGTACATGCAGGTGGGTGGATACATGTGGGTGGGTGGGTACATTTAGGGTGGGTGGGTACATGTAGGGTTCTCGGGAAAGGTTCTCTGCCCAACCCCCCCTGGGAAAGGTTCTGTGACTAAATCTAGGGGTTGTTTTGATGTCAAATCGCAACCCCTTGCCTCACTCACCCCATTGGGCTTTAGATTATAGGTGCATCACTTATGATAATTTATAGGTACACGTATAACTTATGATTTATAGGTGTATAACTTATAATATTTATAGGTACATAACAGTACCTTAACTTTGTTCTCACTGAGTCCCACGGCCAAAGTGATGGTTGAAATGTCACTAGAGCTTTTTTCTTCTTCCTCTTTGACATCTTCTGCACTTTTTTGGCTTTTGTCATCACAGAGGAAGTCAATCTTATGGGCCAGCTTAGTCAGCTGCTCTGACATAGATAATTGACTGAAAGCAACAAAAGAAGTATCATAATATTGTGTAATAATATTGTATTGTACCATCATTTCCCTGACGTTGGGTCTGGGAACCCGAAAGCTCGGAATAAATCTGTCAAAAAATAGCATAGACGAAGCTTATTTTCTTGAATTTTAAAATAAATATCATCAACAACAAAATATGACATCCTAAAAGATACCCTATCATTATATTATACCCCTTACACCCCTAAAAGATACAACAATGATCCAGATACTAGTTAGTGGAAACTATTCCCTAGTCTCCCTACCCTAAACCCAGTGACTTAATCTGTCATATCTTGTAGTCATCTGCTTTCTCTGCATTATTTAATGATAATGTCTTTCTCAATCATGACAAGATGTTTTCTATAAATACCCAGGCTATGTGAACCAAGTCCATATTTATAACATTATTATAATAACACATTTGGTGACAATTACAATTTGATAAACAACTTATGACAACATCAAAGATGACTATACTGATATAAATAAATACTAATTTCTAAGGGATGGCTTTTATAATAATAATAATAATAATAATAATAATCATCAAAAATTTATATAGCGCCATTTCCTTATAGCCCAATGGCGCTTTACAATGAGTAAAATAAATATAATCTAATAATCTAAATATAATAGCATCAGAATCACAAGTGTAAAAAGTATTATAACTTTGTGAATACCAAGGCAGAAGTGGAGTAATAGATTTGATGAGCAATTAAAAATATTTTTCTAAAAACCACCAAGAGCTTGGGTTGCCTGTGATGGAATCAGAATTTGCTCCAAAAGTTTTCCTTTTTCCTCCCACTTTACTAAGGCTGATATACATAAGGGGAACGTACTTCAGAGACTTGTAGCAGGGCCATGTTTATAGATTGCAACAACTGCCATTACAGGGATCAACATATTAAGATGGGGGAGGGGAGGGGGAGAGGGGAGGGGGGGGGGGGGACAACATTATATTTCATCAATTTTTATTCGCTACCACACATAATTGGAGGGCCATGTACAGCATGCAGGGGGGGTTGCCTCCCCCCTAGCAAGGAAAAAAGATACCAAAAAGTACTGAGAACTGTACTATTTATATTTTGCTGTTAAATACATTACTACTGCCCCCTTGAATTTTGTGGTTATGTAATGCTTGGAAAAAAGCATGCTAGCAGAGCATTCCAAGTCGTCTTTAGTCTTATTGCTCCACTAGTCCTAACCTCCCCATCCCAAGTCATCTATTGTACCTAAGTTACTCAGATACTTATAATAGCGTGCTATCTTGATAATATATTACGTATTTATGAATACAAAGTATATGTATTACAAGAGCACACACTAAGAAAACAGCCCACATAAACAGTATTTTTTGAAATTCCAATCCACAAGCTTCGTAAACAATGGAATGAAATCCATCATGAAATTAACAAATCGTGTTTAACTCTTCGTCTAAACGCAACCAGGGTTACAGCATGTAAAACGATACTTACGGAACATATTTTTCTTGTCCATCTCGGGTAATTTCCTCAACTTCGCTCTCTAATAGCTGCTCAATCGAGATATTCACAGAAAGACCAGCCGACCATGTTGACGGGCATTTTGATAGCCTGCCACTACTACGCATGTCTGGTGGTTTATACAACAAGTCATTTTGTACTGCAGGCTCAGTTATTGTCAATCTCCTCGCGGATTATATCAGCTGTTTCCATTTGGGCGTGAAGTAATAGTAAAAGATCCGTGGTTGCAAGGCTTCATGAACGAGGTATAAGGTATTCTTTGGTTTCATATATTGCTTAGTTCATCACGTTGTAAAGCTGGGGTTATTTATGGGGGAATCGAGGGAATCGACTCGAATGTGTCGCGCAACGGATTCCGCTCAACGATCGAGTTTGGCGCCGCTTTTCTACGTTGTATTTCTCATTTTTTAGATCTCTTTCTTGGTGTTTAAATGAAGAAGCTGATTTCAAGTTATTTTAACTTCCAAGGACTGCCATTCGATATGATTCAGTCTTTTACACGTGAAATAGCTTAGCGTTGTTTCGATTTACTAGTTTCTCTTCATCATTCTCCCTCATAGCCGCGTTTCAAATACGCCATAAGGACAGATGTTTTTCTACCGCCGACACAGAAACTTACACCTACAAAAAATCCTTCAAAATCCTCCAAAATTGGACGCCCAATCCTTGAGTTTTCTTGGATGCATTAGTATTACGTTTTCGGTCAATTAAATCGAGTTTTTTGTAATTTCAAAGGAATACCGAATAATTTACATTGAAACCAGGAGTCTGCATGTTTAATGACGCCGTTTGTTGCGCGTTGTAAAACAAAAAAGACAAAAAAAGAATATAAACACACATCATTCTAGCATGTCCTTTCACCCTGTGGAAAATAAGTTTTAAGTTTTCAGAAAATACGCAGTAACACTAAAGAAC